>JBBPBX010036532.1:0-31432 GCA_038048925.1 Garcialebias charrua | reverse complement strand
ACCAGCATAATTTACGTATCGGATTTTTGATCTTTTTGATCCATGATGCACGTTGGCTTCAAGCTATGGAATGATTTCCTGAACGGAGGCGTGAGTAACAAGACCCGCCACAAATTCAGGAAATCCATGTCATAGTTTGCAGCCAGCTACAGTGTGAGGACTGAGTGAGTACTCAGTTGGGCTTGTTTTCAAAGAGCAGGTCGTTTGTTTTGGGATTGTTTTCATGGAGTTGGTCGCTTGTTTCTGTTGCGAGATCTGGCAACACTGGTGAGTAGCATCTTAGCTAGCAGCTAGCCGACTTTTCATTGTAACATGTCCGCTATGTGGAAGTATTTTACACTAAACACCACAAGACAGCAAACGTTCAATGTCTGCAGAGCTATCTTCTTCTTCTTCTTCTTTCGGCTTTTCCCTTTTCAGGGGTCGCCACAGCGAGTCATCCTCCTCCACCTCACTCTGTCCTCTGCATCCTCTGTCCTCACTCCAACTACCTTCATGTCCTCTCTAACTGCATCCATATATCTCCTCTTTGTCTTTTTCCTGGCAGCTGCATTTCTAACATCCTTCTACCAATATACCCACTGTCCCTCCTCTGGACATGTCCAAACCATCTCAGTCTGGCCTCCCTAACTTTATCTCCCAGTTGTTCAACATGTGCTGTACCTCTGATGATCTCATTCCTGATCTTATCCATCCTTGTCACTCCTAAGGAGAACCTCAGCATCTTCATTTCTGCCACTTCCAGTTCTGTCTCCTGTCTTTTTGTCCATGTCTCTGTCTCCAGACCATACAACATAGCTGGTCTCACCACTGTCTTGTAAACTTTTCCTTTGACCTTTGCTGACACCTTTTTGTCACAAATCACTCCTGAAACTTTTCTCCATCCACTCCATCCTGCCTGGACTCTCTTCTTCACCTCTTTACCACATTCCCCATTTTCCTGGACAGTGGACCCCAAGTACTTGAAGTCCTGCACCTTTGTGACCTCTGCTCCTTGTAGCCTCACTGTTCCACCTCCTCCCTCTCATTCACACACATGTACTCTGTCTTACTACGGCTGACTTTCATTCCTCTTCTTTCAAGTGCATACCTCCACCTCTCCAAGTTCTCTTCCACCTGTTCCCTGTTCTCACCACAGATCACAATGTCATCTGCAAACATCATAGTCCATGGGTATTCCTGTCTGACATCATCTGTTAGTCGGTCCATCACCAGAGCAAACAAGAACCGGCTCAGAGCCGATCCTTGATGCAATCCCACCTCCACCTTGAAGCTATTTGTCACTCCTACAGTACATCTCACCACTGTCCTGCTGTCTTCATACATATCCTGCTGTCCTCATACATGTTCTGTACCAGTCTAACATACTTTTCTGCCACTCCAGATTTCCTCATGTAATACCACACCTCCTCTCTTGGCACCCTGTCATATGCTTTTTCTAAATCCACAAACACACAATGGAGTTCTTTCTGACCCTCTCTGTACTTCTCTATCAACATCCTCAAAGCAAAGATGGCATCTGTGGTGCTCTTTCTTGGCATGAAACCATACTGCTGCTCACAGATAGTCACCTCTTGTCTAAGCCTTCCTTCCACAACTCTCTCCCAGATCTTCATTGTGTGGCTCATCAACTTAATTCCCCTGTAGTTGCTACAACTCTGTACATCACCCTTGTTCTTAAAAATGGGAACCAGCACACTTCTTCTCCATTCTTCAGGCATTTTCTCACCCTCAAATATTCCATTAAATATTTGAGTCAAAAACCTCACTGCCACCTCTCCAAGACATTTCACAAGTCCTCTCGCCCTCTTTAGTGTCCAGTCTCCCATACAACTCATTGTACGCCCTCTGCTTTGCCTTAGCTACTTCCCTCTTTGCTCTATGTCCCATCTCCTTATATTCCTGTCTCCTCTCTTCAGTCCTCTCACTGTCATATTTCTTCTTGGCTAATCTCTTTCTTTGAATGGCGTCCTGCACTTCACTATTCCACCACCAGGTTTCCTTATCATCCATTCTCTGTCCAGATGACACACCAAGTACCTTCCTACCTGTCTCTCTAATTACTGTTGCTGTAGTAGCCCAGTCACTTGGAAGCTCTTTCTTACCACCCAGAGCCTTTAACAGCTCGTCTCTGAATTTCTCACAACATTCTTCCTTCTTCATCTTCCACCATTTGGTCTTCTTCTCTGATTTTACTCTTTTTCTCTTCTTCACAACAACAGTCATTCTACACACAACCATCCGATGCTGTCTGGCCACGCTCTCCCCTGCCACAACCTTACAGTTGTAGTGGACCTACCCAGGGTCAAACTAAGGTTTTTGAACTGTTCCAGAGATGACCTTTACTGACCTCTCAGTAAAGCAAGACATTTACTACAAGATCATTCATTTAGCTGTAATCTGATAAATATAGTCACCAAAAGAGACTATTTCTATCTTTGATTTTAGGCTGATGTGATCAAAAGAATAACTTTTGTCATTTTCATGATGTGTGCTTTTAAGCTGTGTTATTCTGTAAGAGTATTACTGTGTTCACTGCTGTGTTAAAGGTGAAGTCTCGGGTCACAGAGACCGGACGGTTTTGTTTAGAAAGTCAGAAGACAGTAATCCGTTGTTTTTCATGAAAGGGCTCCAGCTTGCTGTGTCTTTTCCTAAACAAATCTCTCTCTGCTGCTGGCTGTAACCTTGGGTCTGATAAGGCAAGTGAACTCCTCTCTAAGTCTCTTTTTAAGTTCTAACTGGGCGGAAACGCTTCAGAGTTTGCTGGGAGCTTCGAAAGAGATGTGAACCTTCCCAAAGGGCTGTGGTACGCTTGGTCAAGAGCTAACGACCTTCGTCATCCAGCTGGGACTGATAACTTGCTGTTATGAGTCCACTTCGAATGAGCGTAAGCTCAAACTTTGTTATTCCTTCCTGGAATAATTTATCTTGAGCCAAAAAACCACGATTGCCACGGCTTCTGCCGACGAAAGCGAGTATCACCGACACCGACAAGGTAAACACGCGTGGAGTCCAGCTTGGACTTGCGGGACCGACGACTCGTCAGTCTAAAGCTGATCACAGTTCTTTACCAGAACCAAGGCGGACGTCTTAAGGTAAAGGAGCAGCTGTTTGCTTGCTGGAGGTGTGATGATATCTTAGCTGGACGCGTACGGAAGAGTGTCATCTGGTTTCATAAATGCAAGATAAACTTCCTCTCTTAACCTCCCAATTCTTCTTAAATCTTTCCTCCTCTCCTTTCCCTAAATTCTAAGCTGGAAACTATTTTAAGCTGAAGAGCCCACAGACTAAATATGTTAACATCCAATATTGAAGTCTGTTGTGTTAAATTTAAGTGTGCTGACGTATTAATTTGAAAGAAAGTGAAATCATGTCAATCAAGTGTAATGGTGTTGATTTTAGTTGATTTATTTTAAATAAATGGTAGTGTCTCTTTGACATATCAAGCTAAGTTAACGTGTCCATTGTCACTCTATAGCTCTGTTTATGTATCCATCATAAAGATCACAGAAATATTGGGTAAACTGAAAAAGAAAAGAATCCGTGAATTTACTATTCAATCTGAATAAGTAAATTAATTAAGGTAAAGAGGTCAGTATTAATATTGACCTCCTCATAATCCTTTACATCTGGTGGCTCGTACCGGTTCTAAAAGTTTATTGATATATTTGTGGTCTCTCATGAACTGTAACGTCATGTTTGCATAAGAGGATCCAAGTTTTAAACTCTGAGGATAATAATTTTGGCTGGAAGTGTTCAAAGCAGGCAGATTCTGCATGTTTTTATCATTTGAAGCTGTGAGATTATTATCGTTTCAACTCTGTTAGACGCTGTTGGAAGCATTCAGGTGAAGTTTTTGTCAGCCGTGGTCTGTGGGGGTTCTGGTTCTGTTCGGTCCAGTTCACGCAGACTCCTGTACAAAGCTTTGTTTGACCGCCGAGTCAAAAGCCTGAAAGCTAATTTAACATCTACAAGATTGCTGTTGTGGTATTTTACATGTTAGGGCAGGTCATAGAAGCATATTACTGTTAGAACGTTGTCGGATAGTGGTTCTGTTCAGACCCGAGTTTCTGCCCCACTGAAAGTGGACCAGAACCGACCTTGACGCGCTCCGAGAGAGTCCGTGTTTGTTCAACAGCTGCAGTGCTGTGTTACTGAGCGTAACTAAGTTGGCCTGTCTAGGTGTGTTCGCCGCATGTTTCAGAATTTTGGGAAGTTAATTTGTAGCGTTTGAGTTGTTTTAAGAGTCTACAAAGTTGTGGTCTGCTGTGCGAGCTAACGTTAGAAAGACGTGTCGTGCTTGTCTGTTTATGAGCTGTGATTGGATGAAACGAGAGCTGTGAGCTGTCAATCACTCGTAGCGAGCGCCGATTCGCTGTAGTGGGAACGCACGCCGCTGCGACCAACCCACTTTGTCGTCATTTCCGGTACTTCATTGGTCGAAGGTAAGAAACTACATTTACCATGAATGCTTGGAATGAACTACAAACGCTGTGATTGATTGGTTGACGTCACTTATCTGTGTAGCGAGCTCCGCCTCGCTCAGCAGCAGTAGAGCTGGTGACGCGCTGCGTCGACCCGCCTATTTGTGTCGTCATTTCCTGGTGCATTTCGGGTGACAAGCAGTTCACACGCTGACAGAACAAACTGAGATTTCACTGAGAGTTTAAACACTCATTTCAAGCCATCTAAACTGTCTAACAACATAGATTTGTCTCTGACAAGAACGTGGTTCGAGCGTTTATCACGGACACACTAGAAACTAAATCTAAAAGGTTAAATACTGATTAGAAAAATCAGTTTCCTCGTGATTACATTAAGACTCGAAGCTGCCCCCTGTTGGTTAAAAGACGTTGACAGATGAGCTTTCTCAAAAACATCATAAAAAAGTCAGCATTTATATGGTGAGTCACCAGTTTTTAATTTTGTTCTGTATACAAACAATAACTCCTGTTTATTTTAAATGAATTATTTAGAATAACAGAGGTACAGACTAACATTTTTGCTTATTTTAAATACAAAAGAATTTAAAATAACAAACAAAAGTACAGTTTTCACTCCAGACAACTAATTTTTTTTTTGTTTTTTTTCCTTTCTCTTCCTTTTCTCTGACACATCATCTTCCACAGTTATCCTGTGCACATTTAAACTTTCCTGTTTATTTCAAATAGTGAAAAGTTTAGAGTAGCGAATACAGAGCATCTTTTATTTTTATTTTTTTTCACTGAAAATCCAGATAAAAGATGGCAGGCACAGAGGGTGAGACCCCTGACACCACGGATACGGGGCAGCCCGGGCCAACTGAAGGCCACGACCCGACCAAAGCAGATTGGATCGAACGTGCCTTATTTTCACTCACAGGGCCCATCACAAACTACCATGAAGAGACACAGTTGATGGAGGAAGCAGATGTGGACAGAGCATTAAAAACTGTAACAGCTGGAACCACAACGGCTGAAAAGAAAGCAGACAAAGATAAACGTTTGGCTAAATTAAGCCTTCTGTTAAAGGCCAAGCTAGACTTTGAAACTGCTGTACGCCGGGCTGTCTCTACATCATGTTTAACAGCACAAAGGGAGGTTGCCACTTTACAGCAGGAGGTAAAGAGTTTAACACAGTCGAGTATTGGCAACGCTGAACAAACGCGTAGTCTCTACGAAGAATGCAAAGTGTTAAAAAGGGATTTTGACCAATCACAAGATGATTTGGAAAAATGTGTGGTGGAGAAGGATAAGTATTACCATCAATACAAGTCGCTTCAGGCGGATTGTGGGGAGGCACGAGACGCGCTGGAAAAATGCACGGACACCCTGGAATCATTATCACTACGGTACACAAGGCTGCAAGAGGATTATAGAAAATCACAAGAACAGCACATGATGTTACAACGTGAAAATGATGGGTTAAAAGTCCAACTGAACAGTTGTCGAATAGAGCGTGCATCAGCAATGAACAAACTCTTTGAAGAAGAGAGAAAATGTTTGGATCTCATGAGTAAACACCTTGAGAACAACCCGCCTCCGCCGCCCCCTCCCATACCTGATGACCCACTCCCTCCTCCACCGCCCCCGCCCATGCCCGATGCACTACTCCCTCCAACACCACCGCCTAGAACACCAACACCACCGCGCCGTCCCTTAGGGCCTCTAAAACCGACAATCCCACCGGATGCACCGGTGGGTGGATCTGATAATAACCCACAAATACCTCTATCAATGGCTGAACTACGGAATATGGCGAAAAGCATTCAAACCTTCGCTCCTGGCCCAATGGGCTCACACGAAACCAAGATCTATCTCGATGACCTTGATTTCCAGCTTCAACGCTTCCCAGAAGCTACAGTTGATGATAAAATCTGTCTGATAAGGTTAACCTCGGACAGGACAGTGCATGCTTTCATGAAGCGTCAACGAGACGCAGTAATGAATGACTACAGTCTTCTCTGTGCTGCGCTGATAAAGGAGTATACTCCTTGCACGGGGCCCGATGGCATCATAGCGGCAACCGACATCAAGCAAGGTAGGAATGAGCACCCGAGGTCATATTATGACCGAATATTCCGTGCCTATTTCGGTGACAGATGCGAGCCAGAGATGGAGGAAGAGATAGGGTTTAAATATATCTTCAGCAAAAATCTTTGCCCTGACATAAGAGAGAAAGTACATGTCAGCGCAAACTATAAACGGAGGTCCATCGAAGACATAAGAGAGTGCGCGATAGATGTTTTTACAGGTCGCACACCAAACAAGACACCCTTTGAGGTGTGTCCTGGTGAAAAGGTCAAATACCAATCGCTAGACCTTGAAGGAGCAAGAGCGCCAGCTCACTCTTTTAAGGAAGCCGAGAATAAGCAAAATTTCCAACCTGACAGACCGCATAGTGAAGGTGTCCGCTGGAACAAAGACCAAAAGGGGTCCAGAGACCCTAAGTGGTACAGGCCGCATCAAGAGGAAGAACCCCATCATCAAAAAAGGAGGGCATTCCAAAAGAAAAAGAAATATGGGTCCCAAGGAGACTCATATGAAAGAGGGTGGTCCCAGAGAGGACCCCCGAGCAATGCGCCAGCTCCTGCACCTCAAACTGAACAGTCTGGGGCGAGGAAAAACCCACAGAAGTTCCAGAAAAAAGGCCCTAAACCTCTGTCTTCAGAAGAGATGGAGAACATACGTCGGTTGTTAGAAAGTTTGAAAAAAACAAACAAGGAAAACAAACCTGGAGTAATGTGTAGCACTATCATTGATAGTGACTCAGAACACACAAATAACAGCAATGCCACAATTGCTGACAGTCACCAAGATACTGATGGTCAGGATGCTGACAATCAGGGTACAGACAGTCAACAAGACGTTGATTGTAACCATGACATCATTGTTACAGAGTCCGAGAGCCCCTCATCAGAAAAAGGGGGGGAAAGCTCACTCACCAAAGACAATGACTCGTCACAGACCGATCACTCAGACCCATGTGTGACTGCACTACCAGTACAGGTGAATGAAAATCACACAGACAATGGTAGACGTAACAAACGTCGGAAAAAACCTGATAGGTTCCTGTGTAACATTATCAGGAAGGGGCCCGCTAAGAAGGCTTACCTGTCAATCACTTTAGAAGGGGTCCTCACAGAAGAGGCCCTCCTGGATGGTGGGGCTGACATAACCATTATGTCTCCCACACTGTTGAAGGAGCTAAGGATAGCCGCTAGCGGGGTTGACAGGGAAATACCCCTCAAAGAATGTGCTGTAGTACTGCAGGGACTCTCAGAGACAAGAACAACCCTTACAGCTATAGCCATGGTTCATATGCAGCAGAGGTGGGTAGAGTATTCAAAATTTTTACTCAAGTAAAAGTATTGTTACTTGAACCAAATATTACTCAAGTAAAAGTAGTGAGTAGGCATCCAAAAATTTACTTGAGTAAAAGTAATAAAGTACTTTGATTATAACCTACTCAAGTAGTGAGTAACTGCGGAGTACCATCTCGTGTCGTTAAATTATAACATGCAAATGTATTTACAAGGAAACAACTTTTAATGAGACTGAACATACATTGTTATAAATAAAAACACAAAGGCAATACCAGCCAAAAGGATTTAGAAATAAACCACTTATCTTTTACATTGTTGTAAATAAAAATGAAAAAACACAAAGGCAACTGTAGCCCAAATAATTCTGCTAAATATTAATAAACTTGACTTTCTGCAAAACTTTGTTTCTACCAGTAAATGTTGGAACTCATTTTCTTACATTTTGACATCCTATAAACAGCACTAACTGTTTACCAGAATCTCCGACGTCACTCCCGCGTGGAGAGTTTGTTGTAGTCACGTGACTGGCTGGCTTCACTTGATTGTACATGTCAGGTGACAATAAGTTACGCAATAATTTTGCTGCAAATGTTTTTACATACAGTACTTGAAACAAAAGTAACTGTAGCGATCGGCAGAAAGCCTATAGTAACTGAGTAAAAGTTGTGGTTTTCTCCCCTAAAATTTACTCAAGTAAAAGTATAAGTCTTTCATATTTAAACTACTCTCACAAGTACAATTTTCTCAAAAAGTTACTTAAGTAAATGTAACGGAGTAAATGTAACTCGTTCCTACCCACCTCTGATATGCAGATTGGTGAAATGACGCTATACCACCCGGTACACGTGTCCACCGTTGACTCATTCCCATTTTTGGTTGGCCAAGACTTTATAAACCGCTTTGACGCGATTATAGATTATGGCGATCAAACAATGTGGACCAGAGTGAGCCAACCACTGCCGATCGATATGCCTACACATGGTGACACTGACTGTTTAACAGCAGGTACCGCGGAAGGCACAAAGGGGTCCTCCAACGAGAGCACAATCCCGGTAAGTGAACCTTCAGCAACAGGTGAGGCAGAAAAGGCCCAACAAGAGAGCCTCCTCTGCGAGCTGAAACAGTCAGCACTCACTGAACACTACCTACCACAGGTAGTCAAAGGTGTTGAGATCCAAGGATCCCACACCGATGATGCTGTTCTATCTCCTTGGACGGAGAAATCAGCGATCAGCCAAGCTGTCTATGGAACCTTGGTTAAGAAACAGTTGGGTCTAGATATGATCAAAAAGGCTTTCCGCTTTTCGTTAGACCCCAACGATAAACAGGTAATGACCGCAATAGGGATCATTGACCTGAAACTAATCTGGAACCAACGAGAACTGGATCACCCGTTCCTCGTGGTCCCGAACCTACCACATGCAACCTACATAGGCTCCGACATTTTGGTAAGATTAGGTGTCCGAGTGGACATCAACAACAATGTACTGTGGTCACTAGACACGGCCACAAAGGAATCTCCTGTGCTGACAACAGAGAACCTTAAGGCTGGACAGACCATTCCAGAGGTCTGTCAGATTGCTAACAGCCATAACACTGCGGTACCACCTCAGGTTATGAACAAGCCAGTGATGTGTCACATCATGAAAGGACAAGCTATTAGCACAAAACAGGCATACTTTCAACCATCTCCTATGTTTTTCAACTTAGGACTGTCCATGGAGGCCACATGCCAAGTGACCCTCGACTGCAGAACCACGACTGTTGCTGTGTGCAACACAAGCACAGAAGAGGTACTGATCCCAAAAAACACACAGCTAGGATGGTTGATCTCTACTGATTTTCATGATTTTGAGCTAAGCATTCCATTTCTGGGAGGACTCCCAGAAAATTGATCCCAAATCAACACACGGGGCAAGTCTTGTTCACGAAACCAACACAGGCCATAGCTCTTTTCTCCCCCACTGAGTCCGACCAGGACACTGTCCGCAGGTTCGGTTTCAACAAAGGAGACAGTCTATGCCCCCAAACTTACAGTGCACTACCTGTTGACAGGTTTTACGACACTGAAGGGGACTCACTGGAGCTCCCCAAAGAACAAGAACCCCTCTCAGTTGCTTCACAGATTGACCAGGTGGTCGCCCAAGCCGACGCCCTGAAAACTGATGAAGAAAGGGACAAACTTCGCAAAGTTCTTCTAAAATATGAGAAATCATTCTCAACTGACTCGATGGATTGTGGGTTGACCACGCTCCACACAGTGAGCATCCCAACCCCGCCTAATGCTCCCCCTGCATTTGTCAGACAGTACAAGATTCCTCTGGCAGCACATCAACCTATCAGAGAAATCATTAATGACCTGTTAGAAAAAGGTATCATCCGATACTGTAACAGCACTTACTCTGCGCCTTTATGGCCGGTGTTAAAACCAAATGGTAAGTGGAGACTCACTATAGACTACCGAAAGCTAAACAAACAAGTTCCCTTATCCAGATGGCCTATGACGCAACTCCAACAGGAACTGCCCAAGGTCACCAATGGTAAGTACTTCTCGACCCTCGACGTCGCCTCTGGTTTTTGGACCATCCCTGTGCGCGCCGAGGACCAGTACAAACTAGCTTTCACTTTTGGTGGCCGTCAATACACCTTTAACAGGTGTCCCTTTGGCTACGCTAACTCACCTGCAGAGTTCAACATCTTCTTGAACAAAGCATGTCCAGACGCCCACGAGCGTGGGACACTGATTTACGTGGACGATGTCCTTTTGAGGCAGCCAACACTGGACTCACATTTGGCTGAGATCGACCACGTTCTGAATCAACTAACAACTGCTGGTGCTAAGATATCACTGTCAAAATGCCAATGGTGCAGAACCAAAGTGGACTACGTTGGCCTACTTGTAGGTCCAGACGGAGTACAACCACAGCTGACTCGCACCCAAGGCCTCGACAATCTCAAAGTCCCCACCAATCTCAAAGAACTACAAAGTTTTCTGGGCGTGTGTAACTACTCGAACCAGTTCATCGAAAACTATGCGGACCTTGCGAAACCACTGACTGAACTCCTTAAAAAAGACGTACCATTTGTTTGGACTGACAAACAGCAACAGGCAATGGACGCTCTTATAAACAGGATCAAGTCAGCCCCTTGTTTAGTCTACCCAGACTACAACAAAGAGTTTTACTTGGAAGTGGGCTTCTCAGCTCATTGCATAAGTGCGGGTCTGTACCAGATACACGACAGAGACAAACGTGTGGTAGCCTACGCCAGCAAAACGATGGCAGGCCCCGAGTTGAGATTCTCAGACTGTGAGAAAGCTTTACTGACCACAGTGTGGGCAGTTAAACATTTCTCCAGCTACATTGGTGGACAGAAAATCATTGTGGAAACACAACACCAGCCAGTGACTTTTCTTAACAGTGAACGCATCAGAGATGGTGTGGTGACAAACTCACGTGTTGCAACGTGGCTCATGGCGCTTCAAAGTTTTAACCTAGACATACGTTATGGTCAAAACAAGAAGTCTCATCTGGGGACGGACTTGGCAATCTGCCAGAAGTGTACACAAGATGTACCAGCCACCCAGCCGCCGGTTGAGGTAAAACCCCCAGTAACTGAAGACCCGAATCACCACTTCTTTGATGACAATATCTGCAAAGATATGACAACATTGTACGTGGATGGATCTTCATTCCTCCGCGACAAAATCTGTAGGGCAGGTGTTGGAGGGGTCCTCCTCCAAGACCAAGAACAGATAACTTTCAGCTACAAATTAGGCTCTCAGACTTCTCAGTACGCTGAGATTGCAGGAATCCTAATAGCTCTCCAGATGGTAGTAGAACGCTCCATCAAGACGCTAGTCATCTGCACTGACTCTAACTATGCTCGTTTGAGTTTCGCTTGTCACCTCGCTGTGTGGAAACAGAACGGTTTCCTAACAAGCGACAGAAAAGTGGTCAAACACAAAGAGCTTTTCATAGCGTGTGATCACTTGGTGACATCACACGACTTACAGATCTACTGGAAGAAAGTTCCAGGGCATTCTAGAGTCCCAGGCGATGACAAGCACTACAATGACATTGCAGATTCCTTAGCCAAGGAAGGAGCCGACGAAGGTCCTCTATGGTCCTTCGACCCCTCCTGGTTAATCGAGACTCTGCAAACACAACCTTCAGTCAGGGTTATGGCAGTCACACGTGCACAGGCCGCAACCAGACCTGCTGACAACGCAGTCTCTGTACGACCCGCACTGACTGACCCAGACATCATCCAACTACAGAAGTCGGATCCTGCTATCAACTCCATGATACTGTACCTGACTGATCCGAACAAAAATAGTCCGTCTAAAGACGACCTGGATTCCGATCCAGACCTTAAGGTCCTCTATCAGCTGCGCAAACAGCTAAAACTAATCAAGGGCATCTTAACTTTCGCTCATGGACCAACGTCCTCACCTGTGTTCGTGGTTCCCCATGACCAAAGGGGGGTGATGTTAGTTCATGCCCATGATCTCCCGTCTGCAGGACACAAAGGAGATAAAGCCACGCTGACGGCATTAAAACAAATTGCCTATTGGCCTGGAATGAAGAAGGATGTCAAGGACTACATTGAAGGGTGCGTGGTCTGTGGCCAGTTTCAGCCAACCAGACCACTTCACAGAGCACCACTGCAAAGCAGAGGCATTGCATTCCCATGGTCTGACCTCCAGATCGACTGGGTTGGACCACTCACTAAGAGCTCTAGAGGAAATAAATATTTTCTCACGGTAACCTGTGCATTCACCAAATGGGTAGAATGCCTACCAGCTCCTAACGACACAGCACAAACCACTGCTATGTTGTTAATGAATCATATATTCTCAAGGTTTGGACTTCCCCTTCGGGTGAACTCAGACCAAGGTACACACTTCACAGGTGAAGTGATGAAAGAACTGTGGAAGACGCTAGGCGTCAAGGCCAACTTTCATGTCGGCTACCACCCACAGGCTTCAGGCCAAGTAGAGAGAGCAAACAGAACTGTGGTGAGTATTTTGAAGAAATACGTGGCTGCAAACCACAAGGACTGGGATGTGAAACTCCCTCTGGTCCTCATGGCCATAAGAGCCACTCCACACACATCAACTGGCATCTCTCCCTTCGAGATGATGACCGGTCGACAAATGACTCTCCCTCTACACCTGTTGTACCAACCAGGCGACGCCGCCATGGCGACAGCCTACACTACACAACAATACATGAAAGATTTGAATGTACACCTCAGAAACACTTTTGCTTTCGCCCAGAAAAACCTGGAAAAATCTGCTGAAGGACGCAAGGCGTACTACGACCAGAAGGCCTCTCACAATGAACTCCAAGTGGGAGACAGAGTCTGGTACTATACGTTCGCTCCAGCAACCGGGAAAGGAGGGTCCGAGACCGGAACTCTCGCCCGCAAACTGATGCCCAGGTGGACTGGACCTCATCTGATAACAGACAAAGTGTCCTCAGTCGTCTACGAAATCAAAATCAGCAAAGGCCGCAAAGAGCCAATTGCTAAATGGGTACATCGAAATCAGATCAAACCTTACAAGGCGTTCAATGACTCCACAAAAGACAAAGATCTCACAAACACACCGACTTCATGGGATAATAAGGTCGTCCAAACACAAGTTAGTAAATAAACTAATCAGGTTTAAACTACCGTATTTCCACCCTATAAGTCGCATTGTCCAATTTGAACTTAGAAACGCTAAGCCTAACACCCACAACAAAAAACTAGCCTTAACAACCGTTTAAATCCACGAGATTTAATTTGACCTCGGTCATAAAGTTGAGACCTGTTTTCTTGTGTGTTGCACTTTGGAATCTGACGACAAGAGTGTGTCGAAGCAGTGAAACGTTGTTTCCTTGTTGTTTAGTCATTACTGTTGTCATTAGTTGAGATATTGTTTGGTTCTGAACACTCCCAGCCAAAAAGGTTTTGTATTAACATTGGTTAATGAATGATATGGATTTAACTATGCCAACATGCAGTTCGTTTTGTTAAATCTCAATCGTCGAAGAGTCAATGTAGTTTAAAGCTACTCAAGGTACCATAAACTACATTGACCTCACAATTTCTAAATTGAACCGATTCGATCGTTTCTATTCTAGATTGTCTATTCATTTTGATGAGTCTCGCCATAGACTTCAAAATTTATTAGGAATACCAAATCCTACGTCGTTCGTCTAAAAGACAACAGACATTTAGATCAAACTATATTTCATTTTTATTTTAGTTTAACCTAAACTAAGTAATGAATGGAGGAATAGTTTGGAATTAGAGGCCTTCGTTACAGAAGCCCTCCAAAATTTTATAGGTACAAATCCCTATATCTAATTTTACAGAATTGATCCACCCCTTAATTGGTAATTGTAGCTGATCTAAACCATGATAGCTTACATACCAGGTGCATATAGGTAAGGCTTAATGTAAAATCCCAATCATAAGCCCACCTTAAAAAACCACATAATTGCATGACACATAGAACCAGAGTGGCACTGACTGGAAACCAACCAGCCAACAACCTTCGATGTGGGGACCTGCAGCTCCAACGCTTGGTCTTCAACCTCCATCCAAGGGTCGCCTCCTCTGCGTCAATCGAGGGATCCCCTCTACATGCTGATTATGAAAACAATTGTTGCTGATCAATCAACAAAACTACCCGTTGTGGAATTACTGCTGTGGAATTACCGCTGTGGATTATAAGACTTTGTTTTCCAAGGGTTAACAGACTTTGTTTTCCAAAGGATTAGAAGCTTTTCGCAATGGGATTACCTCCGAACAGTATGGAAGTTCCAAAAACTTTATGGGATTATAATTTTTGATTTTTCTCTTCCACTTGCTGGATTACTTCAAGATCAAAGACAGTTCAAGGTTTCCTTTCGTGTTGGACCCCATCCCCAAGGACTGGCGATGGCTTCCAAAAGGGGGGAGATGTAGTGGACCTACCCAGGGTCAAACTAAGGTTTTTGAACTGTTCCAGAGATGACCTTTACTGACCTCTCAGTAAAGCAAGACATTTACTACAAGATCATTCATTTAGCTGTAATCTGATAAATATAGTCACCAAAAGAGACTATTTCTATCTTTGATTTTAGGCTGATGTGATCAAAAGAATAACTTTTGTCATTTTCATGATGTGTGCTTTTAAGCTGTGTTATTCTGTAAGAGTATTACTGTGTTCACTGCTGTGTTAAAGGTGAAGTCTCGGGTCACAGAGACCGGACGGTTTTGTTTAGAAAGTCAGAAGACAGTAATCCGTTGTTTTTCATGAAAGGGCTCCAGCTTGCTGTGTCTTTTCCTAAACAAATCTCTCTCTGCTGCTGGCTGTAACCTTGGGTCTGATAAGGCAAGTGAACTCCTCTCTAAGTCTCTTTTTAAGTTCTAACTGGGCGGAAACGCTTCAGAGTTTGCTGGGAGCTTCGAAAGAGATGTGAACCTTCCCAAAGGGCTGTGGTACGCTTGGTCAAGAGCTAACGACCTTCGTCATCCAGCTGGGACTGATAACTTGCTGTTATGAGTCCACTTCGAATGAGCGTAAGCTCAAACTTTGTTATTCCTTCCTGGAATAATTTATCTTGAGCCAAAAAACCACGATTGCCACGGCTTCTGCCGACGAAAGCGAGTATCACCGACACCGACAAGGTAAACACGTCTGGAGTCCAGCTTGGACTTGCGGGACCGACGACTCGTCAGTCCAAAGCTGATCACAGCTCTTTGCCAGAACCAAGGCGGACGTCTTAAGGTAAAGGAGCAGCTGTTTGCTTGCTGGAGGTGTGATGATATCTTAGCTGGACGCGTACGGAAGAGTGTCATCTGGTTTCATAAATGCAAGATAAACTTCCTCTCTTAACCTCCCAATTCTTCTTAAATCTTTCCTCCTCTTCTTTCCCTCAATTCTAAGCTGGAAACTATTTTAAGCTGAAGAGCCCACAGACTAAATATGTTAACATCCAATATTGAAGTCTGTTGTGTTAAATTTAAGTGTGCTGACGTATTAATTTGAAAGAAAGTGAAATCATGTCAATCAAGTGTAATGGTGTTGATTTTAGTTGATTTATTTTAAATAAATGGTAGTGTCTCTTTGACATATCAAGCTAAGTTAACGTGTCCATTGTCACTCTATAGCTCTGTTTATGTATCCATCATAAAGATCACAGAAATATTGGGTAAACTGAAAAAGAAAAGAATCCGTGAATTTACTATTCAATCTGAATAAGTAAATTAATTAAGGTAAAGAGGTCAGTATTAATATTGACCTCCTCATAATCCTTTACATACGTTATGTCTCGTTAGTCATTGTATATGTCTGTGTCTCTGTTTTAGTCCTTGTCTTGTCATTGTTGTCTGTCCACTGGTGATGTCCTGGTCTGCTCCTTCAGAACACCTTGTTGGTCAAGTTTTGCTGCACCAACAGCCTTTTGAATTTTGTAAATAAATACTTTATTTAATATTCCTCCTGAGTCCTGTCTTCAACCAGCCCCGAGCCTGCAACCAGCCCTGAGCCTGCCTCAGTTAATCCTCAGTCCACGTCTGTTCTTGTTTCTGCCGCTGAAGATCCTGCCGCTGTTAAAGATCCTGCCGCCGATAAAGATCCTACCACAGAAGACTCGACCGCCTAAGATCCAGCTTCTCCAGATCCGGCCGCAGAAGAACCTGCCTCCGTCGAACCTTAGTCCATGTCTGCTCCTGTTTCTGCCGCTGAAGATCCTGCTGCTGTTGAAGATCCTGCCACCAAAGACTCGACTGCAGAAGATCCAGCTTCTCCAGATCCGGCCGCAGAAGAACCTGCCTCTGTTAAACCTCAGTCCACGTCAGCTCCTGTTCCAACTGCTGAGATTTCCTCCCCGCTGACCCGTCTGCCGAGCTCCTCGACGCCGATCCGTTTGAGCTCAATACTCCTGGTCCATCTACTGAGGTCCTCGCTCCTGGTCTGGGATCGCCTGCACCTCTTGCGCCTCCGGCATCTCCAGTCACCTCGACGTCCACAGAGGGTCTCCGGTCTGCTGACACCTCGATATCCACAGAGGGTCCACGGTCCGCCAATGCCTTGACATCCATGGAGGATCCACGGTCTGCTGGCACCTCAACATCGCCTGCTGCAGAGGCTCCACCTTCCTCCTCGTCATCTGCTGCAGTGGCACCACCGTCCTTCTCGTCGTCTGCTTCAGAGCCTCCACCGTCCTCCTCACCACCTAATCCAGCTCCTCTGGTCTCGCCGCCTGATCCAGGTCCTCTGGACTCGCCGCCTGTGGACCCCACGCCAGACGCCGCCTGCAGAACCCGACTCGCCGGGCACTTCGCCAGACTCCTTGCCTGATTCTTTTCCTGACTCCACGCCTGATTCTTCACCTTACTCTATGTCTGCCTCTGTTCCCGCCGCTGATGAAGACTCTGCCTCAGCTCCTGAGGTCTCGTCGCCACCGGCACCTCCTGAGGTCTTGTCGCCACCTGCAGCTTCTAAGGTCTCATCACTGCCTGCAGCTTCTGAGGTCTTGTCGCTGCCTGCAGCCCCCGTGGTCTCTTTGTCGCCTGCAGTCCCGATGTCTCTTCACCGCCTGCAACCCCGAGGTCTCTTAGCTGCCTGCAGCCCCTGAGGTCTCCACACCACATTCAGACTCCGAGGTGGATCCTGTGCCGCTTACAACAGCTCTTCTGGTGTCCATGCCGCATGCAGCCCCCGAGGTGGATTCAGCACCGCATGCAACAGCTCTTCATATCTCCACGTCGCTTGCTACAGAGGCTCCTCAGCTCTCCACATCACCTGTTGCAGTCCGTCAGGAACTTGTGTGGCCAGCTGCAGCTCTCCAGGTCCCCATGTGGCCAGCTGCAGCTCTCCAGGTCCCCATGTGGCCAGCTGTAGCTCCCCAGGTCTCTGTGTGGCCAGCTGCAACTCCCCAGGTCATCGTGTGGCCAGCTGCAGCTCCCCAGGTCTCCAGGTTGCCAGTTGCGTCTCCCAAGGCCCTTGAACTGGCCCTTGGTACTGGACAGCCTCCCGCCCGATTGGCTTCAGCCCGATGGACGGACGCCCACCCGCTCAGCTTCAGCCTGATGGACGGCCTCCTAGCCGTCTTCCAGAACAATGACCTTTTTGTGTTCCCTGTTCGTGTTTTTGTGGTTCGTAGGTTTTGCTTTGTCAGTTTGTTGCCCTCATAACTTTGAATGGTTGGCATAAACATCTGTTAAAAGGTGTCCAGACCTCAAGCATTACCCCTACAAAGCTGAACAGCTGGTTCAGTGTTATGCGGCACGTTAATTCATTTTTGTCTCCCAGGGTGAAAATATGGTCCTTTGTATTCTTGATTTTTCTAAATTCCTTATTCATAAATCCATTCTCATCACTTTCTTATATTCAACCTTTTGTCCATCAACACACATCCCTGAAACTACATAAAGTGTTCACTATGGAGACTGAAGTGTTCTAGTCTTTAAATGTCCGTGCGTTATATTTGTTGTCTTAGTTCCTTGCAATTTTTCTTGTTTTGCATCATTTGTCTTCCACAGTAGATAGAAGAAGATAGAAGAAACACTGCCTTTACGAGAACACTTTGAATGTCCAGCTGGGTTGAAATTTGGTTTGAAGACACATTATTCTACTTTGTTTAAGTCATCAGAGATTTAGTTTATAGTCATGAAAATGTTCCGTCTTTATCTCAAAGTTTGACAAAGAGAATAAGTGAGAGCCTCAGAGCTGCTGAACACAAACTGAAGCAGGATGTAGAAGATCATCTTCAGACTGATAATCTTCAGCAGTGCATGCTGTTTGTCTAAAAACATGTCTGTCCAAAGCAAATACAAGTGGGGATCATCATTATGTCAGGAGAAACTCAGCTTCATCTGTGAGGGTTAGAGTGAGACGTTCCCTCTCCAGTATGGAATAAGAACACTCAAAATAAACATGTATGTAAAGAGAAATTTGTGCATAACTAGAATTTGTACATTATTGTATGTTTCCATTATAAAAGTACAATTTTTAAAGTTATAACTTTACAAACTTACAAATACAATCTTCATGTATAGTTTTGTTTTACTCTTTAGGAATAAAAGAACGATGACCGTTGGTGAATATGAAAATTTTCTACGAGAATAGAAATTTACAACCGTGATCTTACATCATGGGGTCACAGGATGGTTAATCGAGCACAGAACACATTGATACATGTTGTACATGAATTCAGATCCAAGTTCTAGTTCTCATGTCGCCTACTGACTTTTTGATCTTATAAAACTATCTTTGTTTTCTTTCTCCATCCCAACTCTACTGCCTCTACTGCTTATTTCTTCAGTTTTTGTTTGATGATAATTCTTACCTCTGATTTACTTGTATGCTCTGTTAAGTTAATATGATTTTGAGTTGACTTATTTGTCATCTTAGCTGCCATCTCATTTCTTTTTTTATTCCAATGTGTGCTGGAACCATAAAAATGCTACTCTTAATCCCATCCTTTGTATTCTGAATAATGTATCAGTCAGTGTCAGAGATTCTTTATTGTCATTCGCACCACATGTGGTACATGTGAAGGAATGTGATTATGTACAGAGGGTCCCAGTTACATCCAACAATAAAATGTAAAAGAAAAAAGTAATGAGATCAAAGATATGAACTAAGAAAAACATCAACTAAAAATACACTAAGCACTAATATAAAAACATTATGTCAAACATGAGTCTGTTTGAGCAGATGAACACGAATGAACACAGCAACATGAAACAGATCAGCAGCACCTCCGACCATGGCCTCGGATTTCGAGGTACTGATCCTCATCCCGGCCGCATCACATTCGGCTGCAAACCGCTCCAGTGAAAGCTGTAGATCACGACCTGATGAAGCCAATAGGATTACATCATCTGCAAAAAACAGAGAAGTGATTCTAAGGTAGGGGTGTAACGGTAGGCTAAAATCACATTTCGGTTCGGTTCAACTACAAGGAGAGCTCGGTTCGGTTTATTTTCGGTACAAATTTTATTTTTTATTTTTTTTACAAAATAAAGACTTACAAAATGTTTATTTTGAAAATATGCCAAAAATATGTTTGTATTGTATTGTAGTAATAAATAAAAGTGACCCATTTGGATGATATTTTAAATAAACAGCACTCTACAATAAATAAACTATATGAACAATAATAAAAATCTTAATAAATGCAATAACAGTCAGAACCAGAACAATAAGCAGCAACAGACTGTTTACAATCTAACTAATCAAGTTTTTGTTCAGTAGCAGCAGTGTGGCTGTATTTGTCCTCATTACTGTACTCACAACTTCTTCTTGGTGGGACAGGTGTTGGAACAGTTCAGAGTTCAGTTCAGTCATCACACACTTCTTAGCTGCAGGTGGATTTACCTCTGTCACAGACTGGAAATAAAAAACAAAAGAGATTTAAAAAAAAAAACAAGTTAATAAGATTATGATAAAAAAAAAGATTATTTAGATAATAATAAAACAATACCTCTTGAACGGTTGAATCTCTCACTCTTCATCATCATGGCAGGGCTTTAATCTGGTCCAGGGCTTGTTGTTGACAACATCAGTTAGTTTTTTCATAAAGAGCTGAACTTTTTGAAGTGTTGACGTGATGAATGTCTCATAGCGACGCTCAGCAACTTTAAAGCCTGCGCATATAACAACGTTCAGACTTAGATTCGAGATTTAAAAACTCATACAGCTTGTGTTATTGCTCTGGACCGCTCTGATTACCTGATGAAGTAGTTTTAATACAGCTCTTCGTTCACGTTCGGATGACAGTTTCCAGCGCGTTCAGGTTTTGACGTGTTGTTGCTGCAGAGAGCTGCGTCACGCAGCTGCTGCAGAGTCTTCATGAAGCAACGTCCACACAAGCTGCGCGTGCACTCGTCTTTTAACAAGAAAGCTATAACGTTCACAAACAGGAGACCGCACGAGATGCTAACGGATAAATGCTGCGCGTGCCACGCGATAATAGCTCCGTGCTGAAACGCGCCCAGGAAATTTTGTTCCGCGGTGCATATATTCCCCTGTTAAGAACGTTTAATGAGTGAAAAAATAACCGAAACGGTACGCAGGTGGACCGAACCGAACGTGGTGTACCGAAACGGTTCGGTACACCCATTACAACCGTTGCATGCCTATTCGAAGGCCACCAAAACGGATCCCCGCAACACCTTGGCTGCGCCTAGAAATTCTGTCCATAAAAGTTATGAACAGAATCGGTGACAAAGGGCAACCTTGGCGGAGTCCAACTCTCACTGGAAACGAGCCTGACTTACTGCCGGCAATGCGGACCAAGCTCTGACACCGGTCGTACAGGGACCTAACAGCCCATATCAATGGGCCTGGTACCCCATACTCCCGGAGTACCCCCCACAGAACCCCCCGAGGGACGCGGTCGAATGCCTTCTCCAAGTCCACAAAGCACATGTAAACTGGTTGGGCAAACTCCCACGCACCCTCCAGGACCCTGCTGAGGGTGTAGAGCTGGTCCAGTGTTCCACGACCAGGACGAAAACCACACTGCTCCTCCTGAATCCGAGGTTCGACTATCCGACGGACCCTCCTCTCCAGAACCCCTGAATAGACCTTACCAGGGAGGCTTAAGAGTGTGATCCCCCTATAGTTGGAACACACCCTACGGTCCCCCTTTTTGAATAGGGGAACCACCACCCCAGTCTGCCAATCCAAGGGAACTGCCCCCAATGTCCACGCGATATTGCAGAGTCGCGTAAGCCAACACAACCCCACAACATCCAGAGCCCTAAGGAACTCCGGGCGAATCTCATCCACCCCCGGAGCCCTGCCACCGCGGAGCTTTTTAACCACCTCGGTGACCTCAGCACCAGAGATTGGAGAGCCCGACCCAAAGTCCCCAGGCTCCGCTTCCTCAGTGGAAGACGTGCCAGTAGGATTGAGGAGGTCTTCGAAGTATTCCGCCCACCGACTCACAACATCCCGAGTTGAGGTCAACAGCACGCCATCCCCACTATAAATGGTGTTGGTCGCGTACCGCTTTCCCCCCCTGAGACGCCGGATGGTGGACCAGAATCGCCTCGAAGCCGTATGGAAGTCATTCTCCATGGCCTCTCCGAACTCCTCCCACGCCCGAGTTTTTGCCTCAGCAACCACCCGAGCCGCATGCCGCTTGGACTGTCGGTACCTATCAGCTGCTTCCGGGGTCCCACAGGCCAAAAAGGCCCAATAGGACTCCTTCTTCAGCCTGACAGCATCCCTCACCGCCGGTGTCCACCACCGGGTTCGAGGGTTGCCACCACGACAGGCACCAACAACCTTGCGGCCACAGCTCCGATAAGCTGCCTCGACAATAGAGGCGCGGAACATGGCCCACTCGGACTCAATGTCCCCCGACTCCCTCGGAACGTGTTCAAAGCTCTCCCGGAGGTGGGAGTTAAAGCTCCGTCTTACGGGAGACTCTGCCAGACGTTCCCAGCAGACCCTCACAATACGTTTGGGTCTGCCAGGTCTGACCGGCATCCTCCCCCACCATCGGAGCCAACTCACCACCAGGTAGTGGTCAGTTGACAGCTCCGCCCCTCTCCTCACCCAAGTGTCCAAGACATGCGGCCGCAGATCAGATGAGACGACAACAAAGTCGATCATCAAACTGCGACCTAGGGTGTCCTGGTGCCAAGAGCACATATGGACACCCTTATGCTTGAACATGGTGTTTGTTATGGATAATCCATGACGAGCACAGAAGTCCAATAACAGAACACCACTCGGGTTCAGATCAGGGGGGCCGTTCCTCCCAACCACACCCCTCCAGGTCTCACTGTCATTGCCCACGTGAGCGTTGAAGTCCCCCAGTAGAACAAGGGAGTCCCCAGGAGGCGCACTCTCCAATACCCCCTCCAAGGACTCCAAAAAGGGTGGGTAATCTGAGCTGCCGTTTGGCGCATAGGCACAAACAACAGTCAGAGCCCGTCCCCCCACACGTAGGCGAAGGGAGGCTACCCTCTTGTTCACCGGGGTGAACCCCAATGTACAGGCATCAAGATGGAGGGCAACAAGTATGCCCACTCCTGCTTGGCGCCTCTCACCAGGGGCAACTCCAGAGTGGAAGAGTGTCCAACCCCTCTCAAGGAAACTGGTTCCTTCATTGAGGTGAGTCCGACTATTTTTAGCCAGAACCTCTCAACCTTACACACTAGCTCAGGCTCCTTCCCTACCAGAGAGGTGATAGTCCACGTCCCAATGGCCAGCTTCTGTAGCCGAGGATCAGACCGCCAGGGTCCCCGCCCTTGGCCACCACACATCCCACATTGCACCCGACCCCTTTGGCCCCTCCCACAGGTGGTGAGCCCATGGGAAGGGGGACCCACGTCTCCTCTTCGGGCTATGCCCGGCCGGGCTCCATGGGTAAAAGCCCGGCCACCAGGCGCTCGCCAACGTGCCTCACCTCTGGGCCTGGCTCCAGAGTGGGGCCCTGGTGACCCGCGTCTGGGCGAGGGAACATTGATTCCATTAGTTTTACTTATCATTGGGGTCTTTGGGCTGCACTTTGTGGGTTTTGTCTTGTGGCTCTTTGCTTTATTATCATTAAATATATCAATTTTTGTACCTCCTGCATCCTTGAGTCTTGTCTGCAATTGGGTTTGGTCCTGCATCCTGAGTATCCCTGGCACTAAGAAAGAAAAAGAAATCATTAATGAAGTTTGTTTTATTTGAGTAACAAGTGTGAACATGAATGGTTTTGAATATTGTTTTCAATCATTATAATGAACTCGTGAAATATTATAACAGACAGAATCCATCCGTGCTCGTCGCAGGTGGGGGCAACAACTAACAACATCGCTATGTTAGCCCTTAGCATAGCTAAGGAGACAAAGGAACCGAACCCATTCTCCACAGAACCGGACCAGATCGGCATGGCAACGGACACAATCACCAACCTATGTTTGGCGCTTGCAACGTGCTCTGCCCATATCTCATCCTGAGCAACGTTGCTGCAGAGACAGATGTGGCTGAAACTGTCTCCATACATTCCAGAGGACGTTAAAAAATAACTCCTGGAAGGTCCTGTGTCTCCAGATGGCCTCTTAGGTCCCCACTTTCAGTCAGTCCTGAACCAGCTGCAGTCCTCATCCGACGACTTGGAACAAGTGCAGAAACACGCAACCCTCCCCTGAGCATACTCCCATGCTTCTCTGACACCTGGCTGCTGGCGAGATCAAAGCAATTTCTACCGCCAGCAGCAGAGACGCTCCACAACCTCTGCAACTTTTTCTGGGGGCCTCCCATTAGCCTCCCCCGGAGGACAACCGTCCCAGATGTATCAGAGACCTGGAACATTCCAAGGCAGAGGCCAACAACAGACTTTATGGTTGAACCAAACGTAGGACACACGGAGAAGGCAGTTTAAGAAATGACGGTTTGCGGGGTGTGTTTGATGAGATGAGCAATGGTTTTAAGATGCCTGCCCGACCAGCCTCAGCCTGTTGGATGGCCTCCTGTCCTCCCACCTGACCAGCCTCAGCTTGATGGACGGCCACCCGCCCGACCAGCCTCAGCTTGATGGACTGCCACCCGCCCGACCAGCTTCCTATTTTGATCGTTGCCTAGGGCCCTTCATATGTTTTTGTGTTTAGGTTTTCTCTTGATCCCAGGTCTAGCCCTGCCGGGTTTTGTTTAGATTTGTCTTGCCCTTCATCCTTGTGTTTCCCCCGTCTTCCCACCCATTCCCTGCCGGGTTTTGTTTAGATTGGTCTTACCCTTCGTCCTTGTGTTCCTCCCGTCCTCCCACCCGTTCTGTGTTTTGTCTTGTGGGTGGTGTTCCTAAGGGACGTCAGGAGCCGTCCCTTGAGGGGGAGGTTGTGTCATAGTCTGTCCCTTTAGTTGTCTGATATCTTTGTTTCTCCTGCCTTGTGTTTAATTCTGCTCTCTGTGTAATTTCTGTTCCTGTGTTTTATTCTGTTCACTCCTCAGTCTGCTTCTCCAGTCCTTTGTCTGTCTCTTAGTTGTCTAGAGTTTCTGTGTTCAGTCTTTTGTGTTTAATTCTGCTCTCTGTGGGGTTTCTGTTCCTGTGTATTATTCTGTTCACTCCTCAGTCTGCTTCTCCAGTCCTCTGCCTTAATAATTCACACCTGTTCTCATTCAGCCACCTAAACAGCCACTCTCATTACTCACCCTCCCTCTTGTAAAAAGCCTTGCTCTTCTCCACTCTTTGTTCCAGTCAGTGTTCTGTTTACACAGACATCCAGAGAGTCCACAGACACAGAGTTTCTTTCCCTGTTTTCCCACCTTTGACCTTCATCCTGAGACGGATAAGAGAGGCCGCGCTGAAGAACATGTCATGTGTTTTGATAAGGCAGCAGCTTTTTACACTCAAACCCTCTCCTGGATGACTGTGAATACATAATCACGCTGTATCTATGAAAATTGGTGCAATGTTAATAAATGCTCTTGAATCTTGAATCCCAGTCCTCCTCTGCCTGTCTTGTTCCTGTCCTGTCTCCGTCCGTCTGTTAGATCATCTGCTCAGTTTTGCTCGCTTTATGCTAGAGTAAGTTTTTGATGCCTCGATCAGCTTGTTGTTTTGTTTGTTTAGATAAATTTATTTTTATTTAAAATCCTACCTTCGCTCGCCTGCCTGCACATGGGTCTAAAACACGAGGACTGTGATAGGTTACAATATGTAACCAACGTTATCAATCAGTTACATTCCCAAAAACATTTGTATTTATTAAGTGCCCACAAAACTAAAGAGAATTACAATTTATTTATTTATTCATTCAAAACTACAGTAGGCTTGATTTTGCTTTGATTTAAATTAAAAATGTGCACACAAAAAAACACAACACATTATTTGCATTATTCCTACAAGCTGATACATAGAGGACAAAGAATACACAAATCATCTGTTGTCAGATGTAGAAATAAATGACCTGCTGCACCTTTGAGGACAGATCTCTGTAGCAAAGTAGCATAAAGATTAAATTGAAGTTGTCACTGATGCCCACTTTGTTGCAATGACAACCCAAGTTGACTGCCTGCTGATGTGAAGACAAACCTTCATGCTGATGGCTGACAGAAAACAGTGCTGACAATTCATCCTGAGGATTTGAGAAATAAATCAGATTTGCCTTCAGTCAGAACATAAACATAATCTCTGAGTCAGAGAGTCATAGATATTTATTTGTCATTCACATCTCATATGGTACATGTGGTGGAACGCGATTATGTACACAGGGTCCCAGTTACATCCAATGTAAAAAAAATCAGTAATAAGATCTAAGATATGAACTAAGAAAAACATCAACTAAATACTTTGTACACACTAAGCACTAATAGCATAAAAACATTACGTCGAACAGCAGCCTGAACATGAGTCTGTGTGAGCAGATGAGTACAAATAAACACATCAACATGAAACAGATCAGCAGCAACACAAAACAGATCAGCAGCAACATGAAACAGATCAGCAGCGACATGAAACAGATCAGCAGCAACATGAAACAGATCAGCAGCAACATGAAACAGGTCAGCAGCAACATGATGTGATTTTTTTTCTCAGGGTAGTAGCTGTTTCTCAGTTTAGTGGTTCTTAATGCTCCTCAACCTCCTTCCTGAGGAGAGCAGGGCAAAAAGTGGGTGTGCTGGGTGAGTGGGGTCCTTCATGATGCGGGTGGTCCTCTTCCTGCATCTGGTGGTGTAAATGTCTGTGATGGTGGGGAGACTGACTCCAACAGACTTCTGTGCAGCCTTCACCACTCTCTGCAAAGCTTTTCTTTCTGCAGCTGTGCAGCCTCCATGCCACACGTTGATGCTGGAGCACAGGATGCTCTCCATTGCACACCTCTTTCTGTTCTGGCTTCTGAAGGAGGCAGTCGCCTTTCTCCTTTCCTCCCCCGTCCTCCCCTACCCCCCACCCCCCCTTGCTTCTGCTTTTTGTCTTGTCTGCAGCAGCACCTCGAACGAAGATTAAGATGAATTGGGTGGTATGGGAAATCAACTCTACTGAAAGATTTCAACAAAAGGCAAGGCACGGGGGAGCCGGCCCATCCCCGCAGACGAAACGAGAGGATACGCCATGGATTCGATGGAATGGTGACGTCTCGCTCTCTGTGTGCTCTGAGGGAATGTGAAGAATCTGGATTAAATTGGATTACGATGGCAGCGCTTTGCTTTTTTTGGCGTTTTGTGGAGCACTGGCCTATCGGCAAATGAGGGAGAGTTTCAGCAGGACCTAATGCTGGAGCACCCGATCTGATCTGCGCCGTGACCTCGGAAATCAGCTGTTTACGAGCTAATCCGGAAGGTGAACACGATCTCTGAGGATCGCAGATCATCCGCTCGGATTGGGACTCTGGACGCTGGTGGTCAACATCTAAGGGCCACAGCTTGGATCAGAGGAAAAAGTCCCGAATTGGACCATATCAGAGTTGCCCAGCAGGACTCAAGGCTGAAGGAATTATACTGTCTGCCTGAAGTGAAAAATATTTGTAATCCTTATCTGACTTTACCCTAAACAGCCTTGGAAAAAGGCTGGATGTCAAATTTCTCCTGAGACGTGTTTTCTGAGGCAAACAGCTGCACCTATCGCTACACCCCCCCCCCCCGGAGAACTTTTCTATGAGCGTTATCGGAGGCCGGCTGGTTTCACCTCAGAACTGTTTGCTATCTGGAATGTCTCATGGACAGAAATCTCACTGCCTCAGTCTCAAAATGCAACATGTGATTGTCTTAAATGTGCTTCTGGTATAGTTTTTTCTGTCTCATATGGTGTCATGAAAGACAAAATGTGATACATCTTTTTTTAATACCAACGCTGTGACCCTCATGGTTCTTTCCTTGTTTTCACACCTTTGACCTTCATCCCGATACGGATGGGAGAGGCCGCGCTGAAGAACATAATGTGATATGATGTCTCATGTGGTCTGATAGCAGCAGCTTCACACACTCGCCCCCTTCCGGATGACTGTGCGTACATATTCACGTTGTACTGGTGAAAACTTGTGCAATGTTAATAAAAGTACTCTGACCTGTAGAAGGAGGTGAGTACTGAGCTTCCCAGACCAGCTCATCCCAGCCTCCTGAGGAAGTAGAGTCTCTGATTAGCTTTCTTGATCAGGCTGGTGGTGTTGTTGCTCCAGCTGAGGTTATTGTTCATGTGTACACCCAAGTACTTGTAGCTGGAGACCATTTCCACCACAAATCCTCTTATGTTCAGGGGTGTGTGGGTGTGTTTGTTCCTTCTGAAGTCCACAATCATCTCCTTTGTCTTCTTCACATTGATGTGAAGGTTATTCTCTTTGCACCAGCTCTCCAGGTGTTCCACCTCCTGCCTGTAGCTGGACTCATCATTGTTTGTGATGCATCCCACCACAGCTGTATCATCTGCAAACTTTACAATATGACAGCCTGGATGAGTGTGTGCACAATCATATGTGAACGAAGTGAACAGGAGAGGGCTCAGCACACATCCCTGAAGGGAGCCAGTGCTAAGGGATATGCTGAAATCTGACTGAAATTATTCAAGCATTTGTTATAATTAAGCTCACTTTTTTCTTCTTCACCGGCCCTGGAACGAGGTGGACACTTTCTTTTCCCTCTCCCTGTTCTCCTCCTGCTTTTTTGCTCTCTATCTGTGCACAGTAGCTCCTATTTTTACACACCTTCCGAAATGAAAACTACTGTTTTGGATCTGACCAACTGGACTTTCGACGTTAATTACAAAATCCTTTCAACAAAGCAACAGGGTCCTCGGACGACACATGCAGCTGGATATATCTTTAGGGAAGTGGAATATGATACGTCTACCTTGCTTGCCGATAGAGGACACCAAAATTGCATATGTTGGATGTATGATAACAGATTTCCTGTTTTTGGAATAGTCTGGATCCTGGTTTATCAACATACAAATAAGACGGCTGCAGCTAATTTGGCCCTCGACAAGCTGCTGCCTATGTGAAGGTTTGGTTCGTGCTTTGAGGACTCAAAATCAGCTGATTTACAAGCGAAACCATAAGATGGAAGTAATTTGAATCACAGGCCACCTGTGGCTTCGGGACTCGTAAATGACCTTGAAGAGGCTTGTAAGCCCGGACCAGTAGAATGTACCCTAATCTGGACATTTTGGATCTTGGAAGTACCAGTAAGACTCAAAGCTTACAAATAAACAGTCTGCCTGAATAAATCAGCAATTGGGGATTATCTGAATTGGACTCCCCAGGTGGCCTTGAAACAGGCTGACTCATCAATTTTGCCTGGGAAATGTGTAAACTAAGGAAAAGCTTCATCTATCGCACCCCCCACCTCACCCCCATCTTCTGTGGAGTCTTATCAGAACTGTGCTGGCTAACCATTATCTCATCTTATCAGGACAATGAACTAACTGTTAGTGCTTCATGGACCGCCTTGTCGTCAAATGCATATGTTATGTGTTCATAAATGTGCTTGCTGGCAGAGTTATTCTTTCAACCTTGCTCTCGACGGAGGCAGTCGCAACCTTGCTCTCGACGGAGGCAGTCGCAACCAGGGCCGGATCTATAATACGGGCGCACCGGGCGGGTGCCCAGGGGCCCGACAGCTCAAGGGGGCCCTCTGCTGGCCAGGAGGAGTGAGCAGTTCAGCCTGGCAGAATTATTATTATTTTTTTTTTTTTTTATTGTCGCTAGACGTAGATAAAACAAGGCTTTGTCCTCAATTTTCCTTATTATCCAACCCAAATAAAATAAAAAGTTGTTTTTCAAAAACAACTCATAAGTGTCTTTTAGTTTGTTGACATGACGTGTATGATTGGGAGCAGACTGCAATGCACACACTCAGTCCGGTTGGTGGCGGTAGTGTGCTTAAAATAAGTTCGCCAACCGCCAATAAACAATAGAAGAAGAAGAAGCTCTGTGACCAATGAGCTGACAGCCCTTTTACACACGTGATTGAAACTACAGAATCCGGCTCATCTCATTGGTCCAGTCTTGGCAGTTTACGGAAGACACGGCAGCTACGAGGCCGCCAGACGACGCATTGTTTCCGAGATAAATCCGTCCGAAGGTCCCCCGGCGCGCGCCGGAGCTCAACTGAGAACCAGGCCGGCCATGCTGGAAGCCCCACAAAGAGGCTCCCTGCCTGGGTACACGATCCAGAACGGCCCCCGGCTCGCGCCGGAGCTCAACTGAGAACCAGGCCGGGCCGGCCATGCTGCTTGGAAGCCCCACGAAGAGGCTCCCTGCCTGGGTACAGGATCCAGAACGGCCCCCGGCGCGCGCCGGAGCTCCGCTCGGCGCTCTGGACCACCAGAACCATGCACCAGGGCAGAAACTTCGTGCTGGACATGGGCACAGGAGAAAGCAGGTAAAGATAATGGATGGACGGACGGATAATAAATGTAACAAAACCAGGAGAACCCTTGAAGAAGAAGTGGAGAAGATCACTGAAAGTCTTCACCTGGTTGGCAGGTAAAAATTCAATAATTTCCAGTGTAGTGGTGAACCATGTTTAATTATTGATAGTTATAAACAAAAGTGTACAACTGACACGTACAAATAAGTACATAATTGTGAATTTAAGAGATTGCTAAAAGTGATTTTTTTTTTGAAGGAATATGAAAAATAACATAAGAATTTATTTGAGTTGTTTAAGATGATGTAATCTTACATTTGGTGATGCAATTAATTTTGTTCTTTGATAAATCATTGTTGTGAGTTTATTTGGGTAAAAAAGGGGCAGAGATTATAAGATTATTCTTCATCTGCTGCCTTTCATTTTATTTTGAATGTATGTTTTTTATTTTTTATTGAGTTGTTGACTTTGTTTTAGTGAAATGAATGAATTTTAATAAATAAAATAAAAATAAATACATTTACTTTACACTATGCAAACATACAACCTTGTCCATCTTTAAAAAAATCACAGTTCATATAGGTAATTAATAAATACATTTCAAAATGTAGTTTACATACTACAATGCTAAATTTATAAATATAAACAATACACGTTTTTCCATTTATTTATCACTACATAACCTAGGCTATGTGTCACTAATGAATTTTTTAACACCTTTTGGCAGGCTAAACATGTATGGATGAGCTGTATGAGGAATGTGTGACTGCAAACAGCCTGAGGTGAGGTGGTCTCACCTCAGGAGAAAGAAAGGTGGCAGTCCCAGGGAACAGCAGAGAAGTGGATGCAGCTGACCTCCCCAACAGAACACCTGAACTCACACCTGGCCTCAAATGCTCCCCATCATTCATGGTTGAGTTCCATGTGATCCAGGTTTGAACTTGAGAAAAACATCATACAGACTGTCTACCTACACTTCAATCAAAGTAAGGGAATTCTTTTTCTTTTTCTGCTGCTTCGAGCTTTCTTAGAGCTCATGGACTTGTTTTTCATGCACGTGGGCATGGACTGCACACCAAGGCACTGGTGTCACTATGGTTGCAACATGTTTCTGATGGATGTGATTTGCTACTGGTTTGCTGCTGATTGATGTCAATGCAGTAGCTGCTGCTCTTTCAGAAGTGTTCATGTTTGACATCATTTGCTGATGAAGGATGGATGGATGGATGGGATTTGCTGCTGAATGATGTCAATACAGTAGTATTATACAGTATATACAATACAGTCAATACAGTAGTATATAGTAGTAGTCAATACAATATATATATATATATATA
>JBBPBX010036531.1:9190-31432 GCA_038048925.1 Garcialebias charrua | reverse complement strand
GGACCTGTCTGCAAACTAAAGAATGATGACAACAGATGTTTATGTTTATGTTTATTAAATTTGTTCATTTTTTTTTACAAAAGAAACAATACAAGACAATCCCATAAATGATAATGTACAAAATATAAAAAAATGAAAGGTAGCAGAAAGAAGAATAAATCTTATTATATCTGTCCCTTTTTTCAATAAATCAGATTAAACAATAATAATCTTCAACCAACAGTACAAAATGACTAACTCTTTCTAATTTTCTAACTAATACAATACACATTACGCTATTTCAATTTTTTTACGATCACCCCAAACATAAAAAAAAATAACGTTTTAATCTCAACAAAGACTTTCGGAGCTGCAGTTCGGTTCGTAGAAAACCCACTCAAGTAGTAACGAGGCTCACGTACAGCTGATTTTGTCTGCCCGGTGTACAAGAAACAACCGGAAAAGGAGCCAGACGCTGCTCCCACTGCGCGTCATCCGACGCGTCTTCAGTGTAAACAGATTATGGTGACAAGCAGCCAAAAGGGTGCGGCAAGAGCGTTTTGACGCGTTTGGCGGGTACCCGGCATGAGAGAGAAATACAGATTTGTTTTCAACAAATTAAAACAAAGACATCAAATAGCAAAACAGACAGATTATAAGGTAGATGTAGAAAATCAAAAACAGGAACATGTCTGCTTTGCCCTGATGCATGCTCAATAATCCAGGTAGAAAAATCTAAAAAAGCCAAGTCACCAGCCAACTGATCGATCCACTGTGAGAGGGTGCTATTTATAAGACTGAGCTGAATACAGCAGCTCAGACTGAGGAAGTCTTTCGGACGAAAGACGAAACGTTTCTACAATTTTTTTGCTTTGTTTTGTTTTGTTTTTTGAATGTCCAGAGGACCAGACTTAGCTTTTTTAGATGTCTGCATTGGTTTTTGCCAGGATTCCAACAGATTTTTAAAGCCATTTAGAGAGGTCAAGGTCGAGAGCTTCATATCTTTTTGTAAGATATTCCAGGAAGCAGGAGCAGAGTAGGAGAAGGCCCTTTTGCCATGTTCAGTTCTGACTGACTGAACACTGCAGGTAATCATGTCCTGAGAGCGCACGCTGTAGCTGCACTCACGCAGTGACATGTAGGAGGAGATGTATTAAGGCAGCAGACTAAACACAAAAGGAAGACGTCGGCAGCAAATCTGGACCTGGTCAGGCTGCCTACCTTACATGATGGCTTGGTTCATGTCTCGAAAACCCAGACTTTTGGCTGAATGGATCAGATCTCGGGGATTTTCTCAGGCACGTACCATTGGTATGGTCATTTTAATTTGGACATTTCGGAAGCGAGTGGACCGGCACAGACTGAAGGTATATGTCATTAAAGTTCTGTCTGTTCCCAAAACAGTCGTGTTTATCTGAAATTTGGCTCACTGACTGGCCTTGACGGGGCATTTTATCTCAACACGCCTGCATAAGTTTTGTAAACCTGATGCTCTCACCCTCCCAACCTTTCTGCTGAGGAATTCCACTGACTTTTCAGAGGAGCCCAGCTGAATAAACATTCTGTCATCATTTCAGGACTCTGGATTCGCCTCTGGCTGTCCTCGGCAGTCCCCCTCATGAGTGTACACAGATCTCCAGAGGGAACTACTACATATGAACTGAGTGATTCTATCTGAACTCTACAGTGCCTCTACGGGCTGGCTTGCTCACCGCCTTTGAGTCTCCCCCGCCCTCTGCGTAATGTCGGCGTCATTATGTGCTTGTGTGCAAGATTTTTTTCATTACCATATTTTTGACCTTCAAGCAGGGGTCAAAAATGTGTTGGGAATTTTTGTTGTCTCCAAACCCTATGTGTCATTTTTCACCACTTTTATTGTCTGTCCAACAGATCTCACTTGTAAATGAGTCTTCGAGGCTCAATGTGACAGATGTTTAAATAAAGGTTGAATTAATTGACATTGTCAGGAAAATAAAGTTTGCATGTCATATGGGTTCAATCAAACAGCCTCCTGGTATTGTTTTGATAGTTCTGAAAATAGCTCTGAAAATATTCTTATTAGAGGCTGGAAATCTCTAGTTCACTTTTCTTTATTTTCAAGGTATTGAGAAGATTACAAGAGCACAATTTCAGTCTGTGATCAGATACAAAATTCCTTCTCATTACATTTCCATTTACAAAAACAAAACAAAACACTCAAAAAGAAAAAAAAAATGGAACAAGGGGGTATTATTTTGGAAAAACTTTACTTTAATTTATATAATAGTAAGTAAACATATATTGTACTAAATAGACACTCTCTGAGGGATGGGCCCTCTCTTCTCTTTTTTAATTCTCAACAATCTAGTATTCTTGCATATCGTGTTTTGTTGACATAGAACACCCATTTAGACCACAAGACGGTAAACTTGTTCAGTTGAAAACGAATTAAAGAAGTTAATCTTTTCATTTGATAGATTTCATTCACACACTCTATCCATTCTTCTATAGTGGGAGGCTCAGGCAGGAGCAAGCATCTGGTCACAGTTTTTTTACAGGCTGTGATTAGTATTTGAAACAGATATTTTGCGTTGTCAGGTAGGGATTCTAAGGATAGCAAATTTAAAAGGTATTCTTATATTCAAGATATTTTCAATATCTTTGTGTATTTCTATCCAATACTGTCTTATAATTGTGGCAGTCCCAGAATATACGTGTATGCCAGTGGTTGGGTTCTGTGTTTCCACATTGCCTCCAGCACTTAGGCTCTTTCCAGGTACAGAAAATTTTCTGTTTCGGTGTAATAAAAAAAATCTAAGCTAGCATTTCCAGTTAAATTCCAAAATAAGGACCATGGGAGACCGGGCTTTCAGTGTGGCTGCCCCCCGCCTGTGGAACTCTCTTCCTGACTGTCTGAGAGCCCCACAGTCTGTGGTTGACTTTAAGAGCGGCTTGAAGACCTTTCTTTTCAACCGAGCATACTCTACCTCCTCATGATTCTACTTTTGATCTTAGTTGATACTGTTATTGATTTTACTTGTTTTATTACTTGTTTTATTGACATTTAATTCTGTTGCACTTTGTAGCACTTTGAGATTTTCATTAATGAAAAGTGCGTTATAAATTGAATTCATTATTATTATTAAATTCTCTCCATGAGTATCTAGTTCACTTTTATTACTGGCTTCCCCTGTCATTTGGATGATCAAAGCTTACCTGAAGATGTTAATAGCATGGTAGTCAAATAAGTATTTAATGGTAATTTGTTTTAAAAACTGGAAATCTTGCCATCAAAAATTTTACCATGGTAACTGGGGAAAAAACATTGGGCCTCATGCAAGAATATGTTTGTATTTTTATCCTAAATTTCTCCTACTTTTGTTCGTACGAAGCGTTCGTACGAACATGCCACGTCAGAACCAACAAAGTCTTCTATCCACAGGAAAAGCGTGTAAACGGGCTGCTTAAAGGTGATGAATTCCACCTGCTCTACTCACCTGCGCGTGCTCGCGGGAAGGTAATTTACATACTTTCCACCCCTCAAAACACCATATAAGGCCACGCTTCCTGCCTTCTGACAGCAGGAAGTGTCCATTCATTCAATCTCAAAGGAGAACTTCACGCGTTCGGAGTTCTGCTCTCAGTGGCGCTATGGCTTAAGGGCCAGGTCAGTAAATATGTGCAGCTTCTCCAGATTGTCAGCTTGTCCAAACATCTAAAGTCCATAGAGAACCATATCTCTAATTTTAGTGTACTGTGTTACATTTAGTTTCACTTATTCAGAAGAGCGCACCGCTGCCCCCCCACCCCCACCTCCCGCAAGTGTCGGATGTGTTTTTGAACAGAAGCATTTTAAAATGTCTCGAAACTACAGTTAACTTCATATTAATATTGTAGTGCATATACTGTGTGTCCCGTGGGTCGTACAGTATCAGAAATCAAGAATAAATGGTTTGATCTGAAAATGGCTTCAAACAAACGTCTCGCCGCAGCACGGACAGGAGGTGGTCAGTCTGCGAGATGGATGAGCAGACTGACTGCAAGACGCGCGATGATCCACACTCAGAACACAGATGACAGTGCGCCCGCAGTCAACAGGCAGCTTAAATAAAAAATGACATGAAACGAATGAATAAGCTGGTTTCGCTTTTTTCTCCCCTCTCTCTGCGGTGCTGTGTGTGTGTGTGTGTGTGTGTGTGTGTGTCTGGTCGACAGTGGCGCGGCGTGGGGGAACCGTGCCGACACTGGCGCGGGGTGGGGGGACCCCGTGCCGACAGTGGCACGGGGTGGGGACCCCGTGCCAACAGTGGCACGGCGTGGGGGGGCGTATGCCACACCACGCGCGGGGGCGCACGGTGGTCGAGTGGGGCGGGGGGGGGGGTTGAAGCCGCTTTCTTTTAATTTAACAAATTTGTGTCGTTGCATTTAATTCTTTTTAAACTCAGAATATTTTCTAAATAACGAAATATAAGTTATTAGTGATGGAAATCCATCTGGATAACAGCGGACCGACTGCTCGTAAAATATACGACAGGTCCGGACCACACGTACATTTTGTTCGTATCTGAAAAAAATCTTAGGATACGAAAACATTGTTGAATGCCACAAATGATCCCAAATCACTCGTACGCACAGTTTAAGGACAAATCTGTGCGTAAGAACGGTTCGTGCATGAGGCCCATTGTTTGGTTCTGAACACTCCCAGCCAAAAGGTTTTGTATTAACATTGATTAATGCATAAGATGGATTTAACTATGCCAACATGCAGTTCGTTTTGTTAAATCTCAATCGTCGAAGAGTCAATGTAGTTTAAAGCTACTCAAGGTACCATAAACTACATTGACCTCACAATTTCTAAATTGAACCGATTCGATCGTTTCTATTCTAGATTGTCTATTCATTTTGATGAGTCTCGCCATAGACTTCAAAATTTATTAGGAATACCAAATCCTACGTCGTTCGTCTAAAAGACAACAGACATTTAGATCAAACTATATTTCATTTTTATTTTAGTTTAACCTAAACTAAGTAATGAATGGAGGAATAGTTTGGAATTAGAGGCCTTCGTTACAGAAGCCCTCCAAAATTTCATAGGTACGATCCCTATATCTAATTTTGCAGAATTGATCCACCCCTTAATTGGTAATTGTAGCTGATCTAAACCATGATAGCTTACATACCAGGTGCATATAGGTAAGGCTTAATGTAAAATCCCAATCATAAGCCCACCTAAAAAACCACATAATTGCATGACACATAGAACCAGAGTGGCACTGACTGGAAACCAACCAGCCAACAACCTTCGATGTGGGGACCTGCAGCTCCAACGCTTGGTCTTCAACCTCCATCCAAGGGTCGCCTCCTCTGCGTCAATCGAGGGATCCCCTCTACATGCTGATTATGAAAACAATTGTTGCTGATCAATCAACAAAACTAATCGTTGTGGAATTACTGCTGTGGAATTACCGCTGTGGATTATAAGACTTTGCTTTCCAAGGGATCACAGACTTTGTTTTCCAAGAGTTAACAGACTTTGTTTTCCAAAGGATTAGAAGCTTTTCGCAATGGGATTACCTCCGAACAGTATGGAATTTCCAAAAACTTTATGGGATTATAATTTTTGATTTTTCTCTTCCACTTGCTGGATTACTTCAAGATCAAAGACAGTTCAAGGTTTCCTTTCGTGTTGGACCCCATCCCCAAGGACTGGCGATGGCTTCCAAAAGGGGGGAGATGTAGTGGACCTACCCAGGGTCAAACTAAGGTTTTTTGAACTGTCCAGTGATGACCTTTACTGACCTCTCAGTAAAGCAAGACATTTACTACAAAATCATTCCATTAGTTGTAATCTTAGAACATAGTCACCAAAAGAGACTATTTCTATCTTTGATTTTATTCTAATGTGACCAAAAGAATAACTTTTGTCATTTTCATGATGTGTGCTTTTAAGCTGTGTTATTCTGTAAGAGTATTACTGTGTTCACTGCTGTGTTAAAGGTGAAGTCTCGGGTCACAGAGACCGGACGGTTTTGTTTAGAAAGTCAGAAGACAGTTAATCTGTTGTTTTTCATGAAAGGGCTCCAGCTGCTCTGTCTTTTCCTAAACAAATCTCCCTCTGCTCTGGCTGTAACCTTGGGTCGTGATAACGGCAAGTGAATTGCTGGACTGGTCCACGGACCAATGAAAAAGAGACAAGCCTCACTCCTCTCTTTGATCCTTCTTTAAGTTCTAAGCTGTGGCTGGAACTGGAGAGTCGGCAAGAGTCCGAGAGAGTTTGCTGGGAGCTTCGAAAGAGATGTGAACTTTCCCAAAGAGCTGGGTACGTTTGGTCAAGAGCTAACGACCTTCGTCTTCAGCTAAGGACTGATAACAGGCTGTTATGAGTCCACTTCGAATGAGCGTAAGCTCAAACTTTGTTATTCCTTCCTGGAATAAATTATCTTGAGCCAAAAACCACGATTGCCACGACTTCTGCCGACGAAAGCGAGTATCACCGACACCGACAAGGTAAACACGTCTGGAGTCCAGCTTGGACTTGCGGGACCGACGACTCGTCAGTCCAAAGCTGACCACAGCTCTTTGCCAGAACCAAGGCGGACGTCTTAAGGTAAAGGAGCCGCTGTTTGCTTGCTGGAGGTGTGATGATATCTTAGCTGGACGCGTACGGAAGAGTGTCATCTGGTTTCATAAATGCAAGATAAACTTCCTCTCTTAACCTCCCAATTCTTCTTAAATCTTTCCTCCTATTCTTTTCCCTCTCAATCTAAGCTGGAAACTATTTTAAGCTGAAGAGCCCACAGACTAAATATGTTAACATCCAATATTGAAGTCTGTTGTGTTAAATTTAAGTGTGCTGACGTATTAATTTGAAAGAAAGTGAAATCCTGTCAATCAAGTGTAATGGTGTTAATTTAGTTGATTCATTTTAAATAAATGATAGTGTCTCTTTGACATATCAAGCTAAGTTAACGTGTCCATTGTCACTCTATAGCTCTGTTTATTTATCCATCATAAAGATCACAGAAATATTGGGTAAACTGAAAAAGAAAAGAATCCGTGAAATTACTATTCAATCTGAATAAGTAAGTTAATTAAGGATAAAGAGGTCAGCTTAATACTGACCCCTGTTAAAATCCTTTAGTTACATCTGGGTGGCACTATATGTGTTTAAAGACACAATATAGGATCTCCCTCATGTTTCTTACATGTATCATCTGCAAACTTTACAATATGACAACCTGGATGGGTAGCTGCACAATCATATGTGAGCAGAGTGAACAGAAGGGGGCTCAACACACATCCCTGAGGAGAGCCAGTGCTGAGGGCAATGGTGGAGGAGGAGAAGTTGTGGATCCTCACTGACTGTGGTCTGTTTGTTAAAAAGTCTAGTACCCAGTTACAAACGGAGGGGCTTAGTCCAAGTGTGGATAGTTTGTCCATCAGAGTTTGGGGGATCATGGTGTTGAAGGCAGATGTGAAGTCCACAAAGAGCATACGGACGTAGGAGTCTTTCTGATCCAGGTGGGTGAGAGCAATGTGGACCACGGACGAGATGGCATCCTCTGTTGATCGGTTCTCGCGGTAAGCATACTGATGAGGGTCCTCGTTGATGTTGACGTTGTTTTGATGTGGGTCATGACCAGTTTTTTGAAGCATTTTGAAACTATCGGGGTGAGGGCCACCGGCCGATAGTCATTCAGACCAGTCACTGTGGAGCTTTTTGGGACTGGGATGATGGTGGCGGTATTCAGGCAGGTGGGGACTGTTTCCAGGGCAAGTGAGGTGTTGAAGATGTCAGCCAGCACCTCACAGAGCTGGTCCGCACATTCCTTCAGAACTTTCCCGGGGATGTTGTCCGGTCCAGTTGCTTTATGAGGGTTGATCCTTCTGAGACTACTCCTCACTTCTGTTGTGGTCACGCTGAGATGCTCTTCCTCTGATGATGAGGTGAGTCTGGTGCTGGGTGGTCTATTTGGGTCTTCAAACCGTGCATAAAACTTGTTGAGGGCATCAGGCAGAGATGGGTCTTTGGGGCACTGTTTGCTCCTGCTTTTATAATCAGTTATGCATTTGATGCCCTTCCACATGCTCCGTGGGTCTTGTGAGGTGAACTGACCCTCGATCCTCTGTGCATATGTGGCCTTTGCCCTCTTAATGCCAGCAACAAGCTCTTTCCTGGTCTTTCTCAGCTCCTCTGAGTCTCCAGACTTGAAGGCAGTGTTCCTGGCTGCCAGCAGGGTGTGAACCTCTTTGTTTAACCAGGGTTTTGTGTTGGTGTAAGATTTAACATATTTTTTATGGATACATTTTCAGAGCATGTGCTAATATAACCCAATGCTGACGAAGCATAAAGTTCCAGATCCACTGAGCTCCCATCAGTAGCTGCCTCCCTGAAGACAAACCAATCAGTTTTTTCAATGCAGTCTCTCAGCAGGGGGGTGCTGTCCTGGAGCCAAATGTTTACTTCCTTTTGTTCTGGTTTACAACGTCTTAGTGGGGGGAGTTGTGCTGGGACCATGAAGAGGGATAAATGATCGGAACCCCCGAGCGGTGGGCGTGGCTTCACTGTGTACGCGCCTACATTTGTGTAGACGTGATCAAGGGTGTTACTCCCTTGTGTTGCTATGGATACGTGTTGTTTGAAGGTTGGGAGAGAGTCCTTTAAATTCACGTGGTTGACATCACCTAAAACAATGCAAAGCCCCTCTGGATATTTACATTGCAGCGAGCTGAGTAAGTCATGAATTTCTTCTAAGGCGACATTAGCATTAGCATCTGGGGCGATGTAGATAACAGGGATAAGGATCACTGAATAGTCGCGGGGTAGATAATGGGGGCGACACCGCACTGTGATCAGCTCCACAGCAGCTGTGCAAAGGCTTTTTATAATAGCACAGTTTTTACACCAATCCGTACTCACGTACACACAGACACCGCCGCCTCGTGTTTTTCCCGTAGTCTCTGTGCAGCAATCCGCTCTGAAAAAGAGTCTGTCATCCAGTTCATACACAGAGTCTGGTGTTTCCTTAGAAATCCACGTTTCCGTGAGGCAAAGCACAGAGCACCTCTTCATTTCCTCCGACGTTGTCACTCTCAGACGAAGCAAATCCATTTTGTTGTCCAGCGAGCAGACGTTAGACAGAAAAAGAGCCGGCATCGGGGGTCTCCCGGTTTTAGCGTCCGCCTTCAGTCTCACCATAATCCCCACCCGGCAGCCTCGCTTCTGACGCCGGGAGCACCGCTTCCTTTTCTTTTCGCCGGAGCGTGAGCCGGAGCACCTCCGCTGTAGCTTCCAGGTGGAAGACTTCAAGAGCCGCATCCTACCGAGCGTAGATTTGAGTTCGTTGCTGATTTCAGCTGTTCCCTGTGGCAAATCCGCTCCAATTCTCAACAGTTCAGTTCGGCTATAATTCACCCGCATAAAAGAGTGCAGAGTCAGGTACAGAATCACTATTAAAACTACTAAAAGCTAGAGATGAACTGAGAGCCCATGAAGCTGCTGCCGGTCGGAGCGCGGCCATCTTGGTCTGATTGATTTAGATACCACATAAGTCACTGTTAATCTAATTTAAATTGATCCTGCTTGTAAACGAACATGCTTTGATTAATAATAATATAATAATAATGTCTTTTCCTGTCATCTGCGTATGTTCCCATACACAGACGAAATTCGTCTCTGCATTTAACCCAACCACCTACCAGGTGGTGCAGTGAGCAGCCCGAAAGCGCCCAGGGAGCTGGAGAAATAGGTGTGCACTCATAGACACTCCAAGGTGGGTAGTGGCCGGGACGCGAACCCACGTCCTTCGGGTCCCAAGTCAAAAGCCCTGCCACTAGACCTTTTAGTCTTTTATTTTAGTTTTTCTGATGCTCCATGTGTCATAAGTTGAAAACCTTGAATAATAAACACATTTAAATATATCAAATGAAAATACTGTTTCAATCAACAGATTTAAACCCTTAATAGAAAATTATTAAATATTTATATGAATTTAAGCTTTACCTATTCATTTGAAATTCTTTTTAATGCAGCAAATTTATACATACAATCTTGTTTAAAGAGAAAAATGTAAAACCAGACAAAATAGATTCACATTTCTCTGTTAATTTACAAAAGACAATTGAAAACAAGATACATACCAAAAGCATCTCTGTGATTGCCAGACACTGAGCAGCAAACTGAGTCTAACAAAGGTAAGGTACAGTAAACAGCTGCTGCAGGCCAGGTAAGCACACCTACATTTCTGGCACTACATTGCCATCTCCTGTGCAACCAATGCAACTACTAAATGACAGACTGAAACAAAAATGAACCGTGATCATATTTATGGGAAATTACAGTAAGGTTAGGGTATTAAAAGAAGTCATTAGAATATTAGAAGCCGTTTTATATAATGAAAATAATCATTTTATTTAAAAGCACCTTTCAGGACACCCAAGGACATTTCACAACAAGAAACATATCACAGAGATTGCGTAAAAACAAACAAACACAGTTAAAACATCAGCAGTAACAAATTAAAATATAAAATAAATGAAGAATATAAAATACATTTAGTAAAATGAATGATAAGCAAGTTTTGAACCCAATCTCCCTCCCAACAAAGCCCTTGGAAACATTTATTAATCATTTACAGATTTATTAAACGGCTATTTTGGGTTTAAATGTTTAAACAACAGCAATTGAATGCGATGGTCCGTCTGTGTTCAGCATACCCATTACATTTTTCCCGTCAATGCGACTGAAACAAAATTCGGGAAGTGTTCCATTTTCATTCCTGCTACACTGTTCATTAGAGCTGCGTAGAGCTACGCAGTTTACCTAAATAATCTTATTCTCACTGCCACTCAAGACGTACATGATCATCAGAGAGGTCATCATATATGTAATGTCCCAAATATTTGATTTCATTGCATATGTTGAGGACAGCACCAGATAGAGAGAAGTCAGGGGTTATCAGATGTTTATCGGCCCTACTTCTAACAATCATAACTTTGCTTGCATAATGAAGCGACACTTGTGTATATAATGTTTGGCTAACAGCAGAACATTATTTATACCATAGTCAATGTTATTATCATTAATAAAGACACCAAATTTAATCTCTTGGATGACAAAATTAGTTAAATGTATCCCATGATCCCAGATAAACTGGTGAAGATTTTGCCAAAAGGATCGTACAAAATCACATGTGAAAAACAGATGATCCAAATCCTCAGTTACTTTCTCACAAAACACACATTTATCCACATCCATTTTAAACCTGTGTCTCAGAAAGTCATTAGTTGGATAGATTTTATTTATAATTTTGAATTGTACTTCTTTAATTTTGTATGGGAGAGGGAAAGATAAATAATTGGATCTAATCTTCTTAATTTGTTCCTTATTGAAATCTCTGAGGATATTTGCCTTTTAAGTACATCAGTGGCATAGTACTGCGATAAACAGCTCCTCATTAACTTATTATTACATTTGAAATCACACAATTCCACATCTGCAATATAAAGTGTCCTTAAAAAGGGTGAATCCTTGGAATGTATTAAATCCTGTCTCACCATGGATTGAAGTTGAAAAGGAAAGGCTCTGATAATCCGATTATATTTTGCCTGGGTACAACAAATTTGAAATTTATCACAAAACTCAGAATGTTGTAACATATTTCCATTGGCATCCATAAAATGAGCAGCAGCCCACACACCTTTACTGAACCACTCCTCAATAAAAATAGATTTTCTATTGATCAATATATATCTATTATTCCAAATTGTTGTGTTATGTGGTGTAAAGTTGTGTTTGAAAATGAGCTTCCAATATAAAAGAGCCTGTTGATGGAAATCTGGTAGTTTTACTGGTAATTTTCTAATGTCAAAATCACATCTTAAAAGAAAATCAAGTCCACCTAAGTTTTTGAAGACCAGATTAGAAATAACAAACCAAATAGTGTTGATTTTGTAAACAGAATTTCAGCCACTTTATTTTTAACATCCCATTCATGGCATCAAAATCTATAGCGTTGCCTCCTCATATGACTTAATCAAATCCTGTTTTGCAATATAGTGACATTTATTGGTGCAGAGAGGTGCAGAGCATACTGTGGAGAAACGTGTGATTATGTCTTCTGAGCGGACATGTGGCTGTGTTCCCTGCAAGTTGGTGGCTGCTGGATGGACAGCAGTCAGGGCTGATGCACAGCTGGACACCATGTTGAAAGTCATAGTGTTTCACCAAATGATTCACAAACCTGTCTCTTCTGTCAATGGTTAACAAACAGTATGGGCAATGAAAGTGAGATGTCAATTTTATTTATAAAGCACATAAAAACAACCGAAGCCGACCAAAGTGCTGTACAGTTAAAATTTTAAAAAAAACAACAGAGTAAAATGCATCTAGTGCCACTGAAACATAATAAAGTTATCAGTAAATATACAACAACAATAAAATCTGCTCAAAATTTGTTCTCAGACTCTGCGAGGATTAAATGCCAAGTGAAACAGATGAGTCTTGAGCAAAGATTTAAAAGTCTCAACAGTCTGAGCGGTCTTTAAATTCTCAGGTAAACTGTTCCACAGCTTTGGAGCAGCAACCGCAAAAGCCCGATCACCTCTGGATTTCAGTTTGGATCTGGGGACATCTAAGAGCAACTGGTTGGTAGACCGGAGTGCTCTTACAGGAGTGTAGATGTTGATAAGATCACATAAATATGACGGGGCCAGACCTTTTAAGATTTTAAAAACAAGCAATAAAATCTTAAAATCAATCCGAGAGTGGACAGGGAGCCAGTGAAGGGATGCCAGGACAGGGGTTATATGTTCATATTTTTTAGTTGAAGTTAAAAGACGAGCTGCTGCATTTTGGACAGATTGTAAGTGGTGCAAAGATGATTTGTCTAAACCAACATACAGTGAATTACAATAGTCCAAGCGAGAGGTAATAAAAGCGTGAATCACCTTTTCAAGGTCTCTGAAAGAGAGACAAGACGTCACCTTGGCAATGAGTCTTAGCTGGAAGAAACCGGATTTAACTACAGCATTTATCTGGTTGTCTAATTTAAAAGCACTATCAAAGAGATGTGTCTCTACCATAGTTGCCAAGTCCGCTTATTAGAAGTGACTTTGGGGTTGCTATTTTCCGAAGTCGCTTATAATTTTGGTGAGCCGCTTGTCGCGGGTTCTTGGGCTTGTGTCGGCTGTAAAGTCGCTTGTTTGGGCTTGTTATTGTTATCTAGAGTGACAAGACCAAGCTAAAATGAGCTCCAATAAGTGGGGGAAATATGGGGAAAAATATAATAAAGAATAAGAGAAAGAGTGCACACTTAAAGCATGATTCAGGATAGAGATTAAAGAAAGTTTTTTGTTGACTTAGCTTACTATGAGTTTGCTGTTTAATTTTTTATTAATTTTTTTAATTTGTACGCATCCTTTATGATTGTCTGTTGTTGTCGTTATCCATTGTTGTCATCACGCTTCGAATTCAGGTCTCTCTTTAAATGAGTCCCAGAGGCTTAATGGGATGTGTAAATTTATGTTTATACTGTTTAAAAACTGCCTTTTAGGGTGGGTCGCCAGTTGGGCTTGTTTTAAAAGAGTGGGTCGCTTGTTTGTGCTTAGCTAATTTTATTTGGAAGTTTTCCAACTGCAAAAGGACAACGCAATAAAAAATTTAATCCCCCTAATTTATTATATAAATGATTTGGGAAAATATTCCACATAGAATTTGGATTTTTTTAGAAATCGTTTAATCCAGTTAATTTTTATACTCTGATTAAAGGTAGAAAATGTTAAAACATTTAGACCTCCTTCAGCTAATGAATTTGAAAGAACAGATTTTTTAACTTTATGTGCCTTATTTTTCCATATAAAGTTGAACAAAATCTTATCAAGGTCAGAGCATAGAGCTTTACTGACCTCTAGTGAAGAAAAGACATATGACGCTCTAGACATTCCTTCAGCTTTGACTTAACAACACTCTACCATAAATTGATAAATCCCTGCCTAACCAACTATTAAATTTCTTTTTAATGGCTTCATGAACAGATGTAACATTATTGTCCATGTTAGAGTGTTCTTTAGAAATATTAATTCCAAGATATTTAACAGTATCTCTTATAGGGATATTGCAAATTTCAGTATTATCAGTTGTAAATAGGGGCAAAATTTCACATTTTTTTTAGATTCAGTTTTAATCCTGAAATGTTAGAAAATTTAGATATAACTGATAAAGCTACAGGAACTTCACCAGAATTTTTTAAAAATAATGTTGTATCGTCAGCAAGTTGTGAAATTTTAAGTTCTTGATCAAATATTTTAATTCCTTCAAGAGAGCTTTGTCTGATTAAATAATTTAAAATTTGACCTACAAGCAGAAATATGTAAGGTGAAGCCGGGCAGCCTTGACGAACCCCTCTACCAATATTAAACCGACCAGATGTACCATATAACAGTTTTACAGAACTATTATTATCTCTATAAAGTGTTTTAAAGGCTTTAATAAAAGAGTTACCAAAGTTGAAAAAAGACAGTGTATCAAAAATAAAATCATGACTAACTGAATCAAAAGCCTTTTGATAATCTAAAAAGAGAATGATTGGTTTACCAGGTAAGAGATCTCTATAATCAACCAAATCTAGTACTAATCTAATATTATCAGAGATGTTGCGTCCAGGCATAAAACCACTTTGAGATTCATGAATTAAATCATTTAAACCATTTTTTAATCTCTTAGCTAAGATAGAAGCCAAAATTTTGTAGTCATTGTTTAATAATGTGATGCCACGCCAATTATCTATAATTAAATTATCCTTATGTGGTTTGGGAATTAATGTAATAAGACCTTGTTTCATTGAGGTGGGTAATTCTTCATTATTAATGGATTCAATATAAACTGCAAGAAGGAATTCTGATAATTCTGATGAAAATTTATGGTAAAATTCTGAGGTTAATCCATCATTTCCTGGTGATTTGTTGAGTTTTAAGTTTTTAATGCCCCATTTTATTTCCTCAATAGAGAATATTTCATCACAATCTTCTCTTAGAGCGTCATTAGCTTTGTTCACATCTTTTAATGAATTTAATATCTCTGAGCTATCTGTACAGTTGTCCTTTTTATAAAGATCCCTATAAAAATTTGACACATAATTTGAAATTAATGAGTAATTTTCTGTTATGGAGCCATTAATGTTTAGTTTAGATAGAGATTTCATTTCCATGTTTCTTTTTTCCATGTTAAAAAAACATTTGCTATTTTTTTCACCTTCCTCAATCCATTTTAATCTAGATCGAATAAAAGCGCCACGGGCCTTTTCTTTATATATTTCATCTAACTCTTCTTGATATTTATGTAGCTGAACTAGCAAAACTTCATCATCTGACATAGTGGAAGTAAGATCTGAAATAGATTTAATTAATTGCTCTAATTTTTCTTTTTTTAAATAGTTAAGTGTTTTGCTAAATTGAATTACAACTTTTCTAATGTCATATTTAAGCAATTCCCAATATTTCCCAAACTGGTTGTTAGTTAGAGCTAATGTCCAGTACTTTTTGATTAGGTTTAGGATTAATGAAGTAAGTTCTATATTATTTAATAAAGAGTTGTTTAGTTTCCAATGGTTAAAAACTCTTCTACTTTCTTCGTTGGAAAACTGAAGTTTTAAATAAATAGTTTTATGATCAGTTAGAACAGCAGGGCAAATTTTAACTTCTGATACTTGTCTCTCCATTTCCTCAGAGATTAACCAAAAGTCAATTCTAGACTGAAGTGAAAAAGTTTTGTTATTCCATGAGTATGTCTGTCAAAGGGATGACGATGTCTCCATATATCCAATAAATTCCAGCGAATAGCGAAGTCCGTGAGATGGTCCTCTAGCTCCTTCAAAAAACACATATTTAAAGAATCAGAATTATATGAATTACGAATTAGTTTACAGCTGTTAATTATGTTAGTTATATGTTCAACCTCATCTAGAAAAGCGTTTATTTATTTATTTACTATGTGAAAAAAGTTTTAAGAAGGTAAAAATACCTTTTGCTGACTTTGTGCGTTTTCCACTGTGGATCGTGTGGCCTAAAACCCATAGATATGTCTACCTAATGTACCTCAGTCTCAACTTGCGCTTCTGTGATTATGAAAATAGCGCCCCCTTCATTTCCGGAGTCTAATAGCACCACTTCCGGGACTGACAGTGGTCCGGCTCCGCCCCGTTCTGTGATATGCGAGGACCTTCTCGCCATGTTTTAGCAGTCTGGTGAGTGGGTTGGGTTGATGACGTAGCTAGCCAAAAAAAAAAGAAAAGAAGAAAAAGAAAGGCGTAGCTATCATCAATTAAAATGACGTCATTCAATTTGCATATCAAAGAATAGATCAAAGCTAGCTAGGCGTCGCTTGCTGACGCTAGGCATCACAGCGTCAGCGAGGAAGCTATAAAGGATCGTGTCGTTCGAGTGGAAACCCAATTCAGAACAGACCGTTGAAACGGAAGGACACTTGGTAAGTTTCTACACAGTTCTTACACGCTTAGAAAAATGGAGAGACAGCAAAATCTGTTTTGTTGTAGTAGTGACACTTCAATGGAAAGCCAAGATTCACTTGTGCCAGCGGAGACGAATCCGCTGCGGTTTTATTCTTCGGTCACGATGCTGCATGTTTTGTTTAAAGTTCAAGCAATCGACCAGAACGCGGAGCAGTTGGAAGAACATAAGTCATTCTTGAGGGATATGGTGAACGGCATAATGAAAAGAATCCACACCTCGTATAGGAAATTAAAGAGGAAACTTAAAAATACGAAAGGCTCGTTTGAAAAGCTGGTTAAGAAGATCCGACAGACCTGCACCCTCAAAGAGCTGCAAGAGTTTATACATATTAAAGATAACTCTGTTGCAGGCTCTCTAATAACCATAATTGCCGAATACATGAATAAGCAATTGAAAAAGGCTCAGAAAATATGGGTCTCCCGTTTTATATCGGGGAAGATGAAATGGGTTTGCTTAGTTTCCGTGGTATTCCTACTTATGTTTGCAAGTTTTTTGCAAGCTTTAGTTGATACTTATTGAACGAAAAAAAAACGCTACAAAAAATAAAACCTTCGCTCCATGGAACTCCGGTTTCTCCCACAGACAAAAACAAAACAAAAGATTTGCTCCGTGGAAACATGGGAACTCCGGTTTCTCCCACAGACAAAAACAAAACAAAAGATTTGCTCCGTGGAAACATGGGTTTGGGAATTCCGGTTTCTCCCACAGACAAAAACAAAAAAGATTCGCTCCGTGGGAACTCCGGTTTCTCCCACAGACAAAAACAAAACAAAAGATTCGCTCCGTGGAAACATGGGCAGCACGGTGGCACAACTGGTAGAGCTGCTGCCTCTCAGCGAGAAGGTTGCCGGTTCAAATCCCGGTCCGGGGCCTTTCTGGGTGGAGTTTGCATGTTCTCCCCGTGCATGCGTGGGTTTCCTCCGGGTACTCCGGTTTCCTCCCACAGACCAAAAAACATGCTTGTTAGGCTGATTGGTGACTCTAAATTGACCCTAGGTGTGAGTGTGAGAGTGGATGGTTGTTTGGTGTGAGTGAGACAGGTCCCTCTTGTAAATGAGTCCCCGTGACTCAACGAGGCTAGCCTGTATAAATAAAGGTTGAATGAATGGGTTTACTCCGGGAACTCCGGTTTCTCCCACAGACAAAAATAAGACAAATTTGCTCCGTGGAAACATGGGTTTACATATGGAGGAACCTCCATTAAAAAGAAATGATCGCAGAAAGATTTGTCTTGATAAAAAAAAAAAGGCAATGGTATGGTACTCCCACTTGTGGGACAGGGTTCAAATCCCTGTGTTGCCTGGCTGATTATTGACAAGAGGAAACATTTCAACTATAAAACTTAACATAAAGTCAACTTTATTGTCAAAACTGCATTATGCAGGATTGAATTGCATTACTCTCAGACTGGTGCAACAATAACCATTTAAACATTAAAATGTTTAATAAACATTAGCATAAAATGATATGATCAAAGGTGGGCGCCAGACCGCCAGGGAGCGCTAAAGCGCTAATCCGCTTATAGCGGACCTAAACATTTTGTTAGCTTTATAGCGGATTGACTAACTTTTTTTATAATTCATAAGCGGATTTGCGCTATTTTTTATTTAAAATGCAGTACCGCTAATAACTAATTATCAGTAAAAACAAAAAAACTTATTTACGGGCTCTTAAATCAACCAGACGACTGCTAACAGACCATATCCTGTCAGCGCCGGATGTGGTCCGTGACAAAAAAGCGTCCCCCTCAGTCTCTTGGCTAGAGAGAGCGCAGTTAGCAGCCAGTGTGTTACTCTGCAGCCTTATTGCTTGTTTTCGAAGAGTCAGACGAAGAGTTTTTAACATGGAGGGTGAACTTATGGATGTTTCTCAGCGGCCTACGCGACGCGTCTGGATTAAAAAAAGTAGTTCGCCATTTGCCCTCTTCAAAATGGCGGCGGCCACAGAAGCTAAGGACTTTCCAAGAAAACACGGTAAAAACAATTATTTCTTTGCTGAGAAAAAATATATTTCTTAGCTGACTTTATAGCACAAGGTTTTTCTGAGCTTAACCGGTTCACGAAATGGTCAAATCTGCTGGATTTAAAAATAGTTCGCCATTTGGCCTGTTCAAAATGGCGGTTAGCGTGTTAGCATTAGCGTCCGCTAGCATTGCTAATACATAAGCGCTTTTGAAATTGCGGACCTAAATAAATTAATAAGTGCTTTAGAAATAGCGGAACAAATTTTTGGATTAGCGCTGCCCAGCACGGGATATGATAAAAGTAATAAAAGTGTGATACTGTCCTAAATTGTAGTACTGTATAGCAGTTTAAAAATGTAAAAAAGTATATCTATAAAATAAAATGAAGTTTCTGACATTGATATTTGTAGTAAAGTGACAAAGCAGCATATGAAGTGAATGTACACAGTACATACCCTGATGCATGCTCAATAATCCAGGTAGAAAAATCTAAAAAAGCTAAGTCTGGTCCTCTGGACGTTCAAAAAACAAAACAAAGCAAAAAAATTGTAGAAACGTTTCATCTTTCGTCCGAAAGACTTCCTCAGTCTGAGGTGCTGTATTCAGCTCAGTTTTAGCACCCTCTCACAGTGGATTATGGAAGGGTATTAAATAATAATTTTTGATATTATGTAGTAAAAACGTGATTAAGATGTAGTAAAAACTTGATATTATGTAGTAAAAACGTGATAATTAAGTAGTAAAAACGTGATATTATGTAGTAAAAATGTGATATGTAGTAAAAACGTGATATTATGTAGTAAAAACGTGATATTATGTAGTAAAATCGGGATATCATGTAGTAAAAACGTGATATTATGTAGTAAAAATGTGATAAGTATGTAGTAAAATGTGGTATGTAGTAAAAATGTGATATTATTTAGTAAAAACGTGATAAGTATGTAGTAAAAATGTGATATTATGTAGTAAAAACGTGACAAGTATGTAGTAAAAACGTGATATGTAGTAAAAACGTGATATTGTGTAGTAAAAATGTGATATTGTACAGTAAAAACGTGATCTTTCATCCGAAAGACTTCCTCAGTCTGAGGTGCTGTATTCAGCTCAGTCTTAGCACCCTGTCACAGTGGATTACGGAAGTGTATTGCTGTCATCCATGAAATAATAATTTTTGATATTATGTAGTAAAAACGTGATTAATATGTAGTAAAAACGTGATAATATGTAGTAAAAACGTGATAAGTATGTAGTAAAAATGTGATATTATGTAGTAAAAATGTGATATTATGTAGTAAAAATGTGATATGTAGTAAAAACGTGATAAGTATGTAGAAAAACGTGATATTATGTAGTAAAAATGTGATATTATGTAGTAAAAATGTGATATTATGTAGTAAAAATGTGATATTATGTAGTAAAAACGTGATATGTAGTAAAAACATGATATTGTAGTAAAAACGTGATATTATGTAGTAAAAATGTGATATTATGTAGTAAAAACGTGATATTATGTAGTAAAAACATGATATTATGTAGTAAAAATGTGACAAGTATGTAGTAAAAACGTGATATTATGTAGTAAAAATGTGATATGTAATAAAAACGTGATATTTCGTCCGAAAGACTTCCTCAGTCTGAGGTGCTGTATTCAGCTCAGTCTTAGCACCATCTCACAGTGGATTACGGAAGGGTATTGCTGTCATCCATGAAATAATAATTTTTGATATTATGTAGTAAAAATGTGATAAGTATGTAGTAAAAACGTGATACGTAGTAAAATGTGATATTATGTAGTAAAAACATGATAAGTATATAGTAAAAATGTGATATTAAGTAGTAAAAATGCAATATTATGTAGTAAAAACGTGATATTATGTAGTAAAATGTGATATGTAGTAAAAATGTGATATTATGTAGTAAAAACGTGATAAGTATGTAGTAAAAACGTGATATTATAGTAAAAACGTGACAAGTATGTAGTAAAAACGTGATACAGGTAGTCCCCGACTTACGAGCGAGTTCCGTCCCTAGGGGGCGCTCGTATGTCAAGAATTCGTAAGTAGGATCACCATTAAAAAATATATATATATATTGTTATTTTTTTAATATTTTTTTTAGAAATGAATACATGTACAGTACTGTACAGTCGCCAAGCACTTAGCCTATCCTAACAGTTTTTAAAGATGAAGGAGTGAGTTTAATTGTCTCCCTTTCACATAAAGGGAGCTAGCTCCCTTTATGGGAATGGAGCCTGCATGGAGGAGGGAGACAATTCCACTCACTCCTTCATCTTTAAAAACTGTGTTAGGATAGGCTAAGTGCTTGGTGACTGTACAGTACTGTACATTTATCTATTTATTAAAAATATACTGTACAGTATATATATATTATTTATTTATAAATAGATAAATGTACAGTACAGTACAGCTGTACAGTCACCAAGCACTTAGCCTATCCTAACACAGTTAAGGAGTCAGTTGAATGGACCTTACCAAGCTCCGCCCACAGGGCCGCGTTTCATTGGCTAATGCCCATAACACGTCACAGCGCAGCTTCCACGTGCGTGCCGGTCTCACAAAACAAACGCTACGGTAGCGTTTGTGAGACCGGCACCACATGCTACTTACATTGCTAGCTAGCATACGTGCAGAATTTTTCTGCGTCAGGGCTGGAAAAATGGTCCTCCACCGTCAGTGGGGTATCTGTACAGGAGATGTCAGGTACCCTGACCGTATTTGTGGAAGTAAAATTCACCGTTTCCCTATATGTGAAACTGAATGCCTTGCTTGGATCAAAGCTTGTGCACGACCACAAAACTGAACAATTATTTCTTTCACCAGCAGAGAAGGGTTGACCTGCTTTTGAAACCTGCTAGTTAACAACACGCGGTCACGATGAGAGAAAGCCACAGTTCACTGAACGTCCTGGAAGTTGGGAAGAAACAGCTCTGCTAACTCCACATGAGCTAGCTAACACAACGAGCTCTACTGTCGATTTCACCTAAAACTGCACAAAATCGTGACACGAAGGCTGGATTTTAACTAACACACCGGACGGCTGAGCTCGTTAGCCCTCACAAAAGTCGCTGTCGGCGTGTTTAGCAGCTAAAGCAGCAACGGCTAACCAACCACTTAAGGAATGAATGGAGATTACAGTTAGCATTAGCTTTGCGACCAAGGCACACAAACTTTTGCCAACAATAGAAATCGCTGATTTCAAAAGTAACCCTCAAAACCATGAATGCCTGACTTACCCAGCCTTGCAGGACAATAGTCATCAGTGATCCTGTCCACAGCTGTAATAATGCTGAGCGTGTGAGCTGATGTTTTCCCTCATCAGACAGTAGCATTAGCGGTGACGCGCACGCTGTTGGAGGCATCGCGTGGATCAAACAACTTGATAACGTCCAAAAAAAACAAAACATGAACTTGTTGGTTCCCCTGTCCATTGTCATGGCTGATATTTTGTTGGAATCTGGCAGAAATGATACACTATTCGACTCAGAAATACAGTACCCTGCTGAGTCAGTCAACGCCATATTTTCCATTGACACCAATGCTGCGCTTGGGAGACGTGCAGCCATGTTGGAGCTTAGGGGGCGTTTCTGGGCGGAGCTTGGTAAGGTCCATTGTCTCCCTCCTCCCCAGCAGGCTCCATTCACATAAAGGGAGCTAACTCCCTTTATGTGAAAGGGAGACAACTCAACTCACTACTTCATCTTTAAAAACTGTGTTAGGATAGGCTAAGTGCTTGGTGACTGTACAGTACTGTACATGTATTCATTTCTTTAAAAA
>JBBPBX010036530.1:9938-26533 GCA_038048925.1 Garcialebias charrua | reverse complement strand
TATATATATATATAAACCATGCAGACATTCACTACACCTTTGGCGCATGGCCAAGCACAGAAGAGACGGGTCAGAGTGACAGAAGCAGCAGTTGGCAGAATATCAATGAAAACACAGGCTGTGAATTGAAGAATATTTGTGTGTGTGCTAAGACACGCAACATGTGTGTGTTGACAGAGACAGCTGGGGTTTTAACAGGATCAAGCTGTTGGATAAATCAATGAGGCAGTGTGGTGGCCACCACCTCCCCAGTTACTTAGCAAGGAGGACCCCTATCCATGTCCTGCGGACGCCTCTCAGTGTGTGTTTGTGTGACTGCGTATGAAAGCCATACGAGCAAATGTGTGTGGTGATAGTGGTGTTGGTGAATCTCTGCCTGCTGAGTATTTGCTAGTTAGTTTCATGGATCATGCAGTGGACAACAGTGCGGTCCATTTTGTAGTGTTCAGAACTCAGTCCTCTTTTAAAAACATGTTTCTTTTGTCTTGACAGCAGTGATGTCAGATTTTGTGTTAGGAGTTTTATCATAATGTGCATGTATGATTTGGAATGTAGTCAAACAAAAAGAAAAATGAAGGAGGGATAAAAAAAAGGAAGTAGACGTTCAAGCTCCGTAGGTTTTAACCCTAGCAGGTCTGAGGTCTAAATGTCCGTTTTGGTATAATTTTGAATTTACCCTTATCTTTCTATCATAAAAAACTATTTACCTTGCTTTGTTTGGTTTCTTTTTCAGCACAACCTCAACTTCAACTACAGTCTTTGTTTCATTTTGACAAAATGCATTATCACATTGGAGCAAAAATAACATAGAAAAATGAAATCTGTGTTAGTAAAATATTGATATGTTTACTATGAAATTCACAAAAATATTAAACGAACCATTTTACAGCCTAAAATGAAAATGTCATTGGTATATTTTAAGAAATTGTGTACAAACGTAATAAAAAACGAATTAGTATACATATTTTTACATCATAAAGTGGGCAATTTCCCATGCGTTTTTACCACTATTTACACTGTGTCAAAACAAGTACTGTATCTCCATCACAAATTCTCTGTGTTTTTTCCCCCTTTCATTCTGACAAACAGACCAAAAACCGACTACAAAACTCTGCACACACACTAATGCACACTAAATAATCAAAAAACCAAATAAAACAGCAAAAGTCTGATCTGTAAACAGTCCTGGGTTTCTTACCCCACCCCCACAAAACAAAAACAAAAACAAAAACGCTGTTTCTGTGTTTCTGCGATCAGGGGATTTGGAAAAATTGGTTTCATTTTGAATTCATTAACTTTTTGGTCATAAAATATCAACTGACTGCTCTCCACACGCGTAACATGCATGCAAAAATATGGCAACAAGTATCTGTCATATTTATGGTTGTATTTTGAAGTAAATACAAAACAAAATCAATATAAAAACACTACTTTTATAAAGTTTGGAGTCTCTGCTGTCCAACAGACTTGAATGGAACACTTCACAAGCCATGTGCGTTGTTTAAAGATACTATTTAAAGGCATGATGTCATGCCCGCTCTACAGTGGGTTTCCGCCCTCAGGCTGAACATGAGTGTTCAAAAGAGCAAAAACCCATGGTGTTCACAGACCAAACATATTTATTGCCCTGTCCTCATTGTAGTAATCAAAATACCATTTCTATAACTTTAACAGCAACTGGAAGCGATTCATCTCAAAACTTGTGACTAGGGGTTGAACGACTACGTATTTTAATAAAGTCGACTTCAACATGATAAAAGTCGACATCGACAAGTCAACGTGACGTCATAGGAACTCAAGACGCTAGTCAGAAAAAAACATAATTTATTATTTACAAAAAAAACATAAGGAGTGTGTATTTGTGCTGCTAGCATTTATCATACTGCAAATAAGTCACAGGAAAATCAAAGCTGCAAAGTTAGTTTTATTTTATTTAATCCACTAAATTCAACAAACCAGTGGTGGCAGTGATAGATTCTCCGCCGGTGGTGGTGCACCCCCCCCCCCCAAATTTTTATTTTATTTTATTTAGTGGATTAAATAAAATTAAAATAAAACAGCAGGGTGTGTGATGGTGGAATCCACCACGGACGGATGAACCAGAAGAGTCATCTTTGGTAAAATATGTCCATACTGTTCATGAAGTTCTACCTTTTTGGCAAGACTTGGCCTGATCCTCGCCTTCCATCTGCTTTGAATAATCTATTTTATAGCGAGCGGACCGGTGCTGATCACATGACACAATCACTGACTGCGACTAGTCAACCTGAAATTTAAAAACTTGCAATAATGTCCTAGAAGCAACCAGCCGACTAGTCTATTCAACACCTACTCGTGACCAAAGATTCCTCTAGTCATAATAAAAATAAAAATAAAATGTATACCATCAAAATGTCCTAAAAAAAGATTATTTTCTGAAATGAGTATCCAAAGCACAGAATACATTTAAAGTACCAGGTTTAAATGAACAGAGTTTGGTACTTAAAGGGGACCAAATATGCAAAATTAACTTTTTAATGTTTTATTTACTCAACTTTGGTTATGTACTTCTTAAAAAAACAGTCCTAGGGCCAAAAAAAATGCACCCACTGGTATATTTACTCTAAGTATATTTATTTTTCAGTGATATAAATGTCTCGTTTTAAAATCCTGGCGCTTGTGATGTCACAAGCGCCAGGACAACCCACCCCAACCTGAGTCCAGCCCCTCACCTAGCAACCCCTGGTGATACTCCACCCACTTCAGTATAAAATACGTCACAGTTGTTTTTCCTGAGTTCATGTCAGCACAATGGCTACTAGATTTCGATGCAGTTGTCGTGTAACCTGTATTGAATATCATAATTTCAGTTTGTTATAACTATTGTGTTGTTATTGTACTTAATGGTCATTAAATTATATACATTTTGTATCAACGTTACCTGTTTAATCTCCAGACAGCATACATTTTCAACTTCAGTTGGCATGGTCCCACATTTACCACAAAAAACACCTACATATAATAAAGGTGATGTAAGTATTGTAAGTTTATTTGATGAGAAATATAAGTTTATTTGATGTCAAATATTTTTTTAAAGAAATACAATAAATTTGAATGCAAAAATGGCATTTTCAATAGCAAATATGACTTTTTGCTATCCAGTATAATGTTAAATGTGATCACACTAAAAAAGGTTGGGTTATTTCAACAACCCAACTGCTGGGTTATGAAATTGTTAACTCAATATGAGTTATTCTTATGGGAGTTGGGTTATTTTTATGGGAACTGGGTTGTTTTTGTGCAACCCATCCGCTGGGTTAACCTCTTATTCAAAATTCATCAACACAACATGCATCGCTTGACCCAGCACCAGGGTTATTTTCTATCGCTTGACCCAGCACCAGGGTTATTTTCTGCTTGGAACGTCATCACGTTGAGACGTGCTCCTCCACCAAACTGCGCCATGCCAACCAGAGACAGTTGAACATTGTTCTGCTGAACTACAAGATCCAAAGGAAACATCTATTTAAGTCATTATCAAAAGAAAAACTTCTGAACTTCACAGCTGGGCTCTTTGAGGAAAACTTGCCTAAAGTTGTTCAAGTTGATTAGCTTGTTTTGTCGAATTTAGTTTATTATTATTATTATTATTATTTATTTGTTTTATTTATTTATTATATTTCTACTACATTAGGGCTTAGTGTATTACTAGCTGATGTCTCTCTTAGTTAATCCTAGATGTTATTATTGTTTTTCTCTTGCATTTGTTGTTGGATGTAACTGGGACCCTGTGTACATTATCTCGTTTTCAACACATGTACTACATGCGGTGCGGATGACAATAAATTCTCTCTGACTCTGATTATTTTTTCTGTCTATTATCCAAGTCCAAACTCCAGTCCAGTTGGTGGCGGTAATGCGCTTAATATGAGTTCGCCAACCGCCAATAAACTCTATAGAAGAAGAAGTCCACACTCCAGTCCAGTTGGTGGCGGTAATGCGCTTAATATGAGTTCGCCAACCGCCAATAAACTCTATAGACGAAGAAGTCCACACTCCAGTCCAGTTGGTGGCGGTAATGCGCTTAATATAAGTTCACCAACCGCCAATAAACTCTATAGAAGAAGAACTGCGCCCGCAACACCAGTCACTCACTCGATGCTCGTCGCTCGATGCTCACACAAGTGCTGGAGAGAAGTTGACTGATCATCTTTGTGGCAAAGCAAATCATTGAAAAAAGGTTTGTGCACATTATATATCTAATTCATGGTGTCTGTGTTGTGTTACATATTAAAGTACATGTAATTCATTTTTATTCTCGATCAAGGCTTGTTAGTTTAGGTAGCTACAACATAGCTAGCCATTTAGCGCTTAAATGATAAGGGCTAAATGGCTATCATTTAAGCTATCAGAAAAGCTTTTCAGCTTTTCTGTTGGCCATTTGTCGAATGAACTTAGTTTATAATGTACATAACTGTATGGTCATGTTTATTTTGAGTTTCCCAGCTAACTAACTGGTTTGTTCTCCGGCAGGCTAATTTGTTAGCTTAGTTAGCTTAGCTTAGCTCGTGTATGCTTGCTAGCGCAAGCTTTGGAGCGTGACGTCACTGGTCCGCGGTGCAACTGCGCACAGCATTGTGGGAAAAGAAATCGCCATTTTTTAAAACTTATTAAAAGAAGCTCTGTCTCTAGTTTTTTTGTTAGAATCTAAGAAGGTTTGCAATGGTCTAAACATGCTGAGTTATTGGATGTAATGTCCGGTCACACGACCTGAAAGTAGAAAACGTACTTTCAGTTTCTGTTTCCTGCTGGAAGCAGCGCGAGGGTGCTCTGCTCATGTGTCACGTCGAACCTAACTAAAGGGAGATGAATGTCCTGAAATCAGCGGGTAACACGTCCTGATACTGTATAACTTTCTCCATGTCCCAAAATAACTGCTAGTTTGTTCCTGACATGCTGGTGAGTGTATAAATTCGTTTATTATTTGTTTCAGATAAATGGACAGCTTTGTCATCAACACATTGACAAAGTGGCAGCTGACAGACTTTGTAGAAAGATTTAAAGGTAAGAAATATATTTTTGTTATATTAAAATATATTTTTGACATCCACAGCATGTCATGTCTGCATTGCTACTCATAGTGATTATTTGGGAGTTGACTGCATTCTTTTTTAATTTATGTCTGCGGCTAGCCTTCTGACAACTTCACATAAATCTCAAACAATATCTTTATAGAGAAATATGCTAATAAAACTTCAAATTTGTCACTTTAGAGTGCCTGCAGTGGAGAGAGGCCTGTGAAGTTTAAGCATGTGGCACTGTTAACCTTGATCAGTGCTCAGTCCTTCTTCCACCTGCTCTAAATTGTGCTAAATAGCTGCTTAAAAATCACATTTCTTGATTAAAACAAATGTTATATTAAGTTGTATATTTTTATTAAAAGGATTAAACCAAGAAATTTTACCATTTTTATTAAAAGGTAATTTTGGTAGGGGAGCATTTTGCAGCTAATTAGATTAATTGGCAACAAAGCAGTAAGGGTTGTGTATAAAAAACATTTGAGAGTTTTTTATTTAATACCCAGCTGTATAGCAACAGTACATGGCATAGACCTGGGTTATAGACTAGAACAAAAATAGCCTAGACATTTTCAGTTAATTAATAATCATTTAAATAATTGCAAATATGATTCTTAGTTTAATATTTGTGATTTTTTTTCCTTGAATGAAGCAGCCATAGTTGTAAGTGCTTCATTCTATTTTGTTGTATTAATGATAGTCTGTTTGTTTTTGTTTTATCTATTTTTGTTTTTCAGAGGAGGGGATTGATGAGGAGTTTTCTTAGATGAGGCTACCATCAACCATTTGATCCCAAGAGCTGGACCTAGGCTGAAGTTCCTCAAAAGATTTAGAGGTCTTGTACGTAATTAGTCAGTGCAGCTGTGAGAGGCTCAGTTCTATTCTATTATTTCTATGTACGAGTATGGGAATATGGCATATACTTGCTTTAAGTGCAAAAAACGTATTTCAGGGGGTATCAAGAGTCTTTTTATGCATTTACGTGTATCTAAACTCAGTATCAACACATTTCCACTGTTGTGAAAATGGTTGTGGTAGGACATTTTCTTACATGCGGTCTTTTAAAAGACACTTGGAAAAAGAGCATGAAGATGGAAAGGCTCTTGTTGACCCTTTTGAAGGTCCAGCCCCATCAGTACAGAAAGTTGAAATTTTGCATGCTGAAATGGAGCCAGCACAGCAAAATGAGGAAGTTAAAGAGAATTGGGATGAACTAGAGCCAGAAGGCATTACCAATCAGGTGGCACAAACAATGAAGAATCTCTGAGTGGTTTTGTGTCTGAAACCGTGTGCACCCTCTCAAAGTGGGCTGCACCACTGTCTAAATGTATTGTAACAAATTGTGTCATGACAATTTGGGCACCCTTCTGGTCTGGAACCCAGGTCTTAAAGCTAGATCTAACCACAATATCAACAGGGGCAGCTCAACTTGGCGGTTAGTTAACCTAAAATACTAGCCAACTATTCCAAGCAGCATCAACTGTTTATTATAATAACCTGGATTTTCTGTGTAGGTTGAACCACCTGTTGTTGCGCCTGTTACTCCACCTACAAGCTCTGATGTCATATCAACTGCCACACCTCCAGCCCTCACCGAGGAACAAGCATCCGCAGCTGTGGTACCAGTGAATCAGCTGATAAGGACATCATTCCACAGTTTGTAAGTTCATTGCGTGTGGGTTTACTTTTTCTAAAATATTGTTGTCATTAAGCACAACTTACTTACCTGCAGGTGACCAAAGCATAATCTGCTGACGCAAGCTTTTGCAAGTGCACAGTAATTAAAGTTGCCCAGCAAATATATAAAATAGTTAAATGGACTTGGCTGTTCTTATAAAAGAAATAAGTCAACAATAGAACTGCAATTAGCTTTTTTTATTTGTTCCAGCCAACTTACCAAATCAAAACTTTGAACACAAGTTTCGGGTAATACATTAATCTGTACAAATCGGTAATCATAAGTATTTGTCATATAGTATTTGTATAGAAACTATACATTTAAACTAGTTTTCACTATTTCTGTGTAACTGTTTTTTGTGTTACAGTCCATCAGAGACCAAAAAGGCCCTGGCATCGGATTTGGTTCAGTCATTTCCCAGTTTGAAAGACTCCTCGAGCTCTGGAAGAGTGAGTGTTTTTAGTAAAAAGTCTGAGATTTATTTGGGGTGTCATGATTGTCAACCAGATTCTAATTTGATTTTTTTTTTTTTTATAGATTGCACAGGACTTTCTTCTCCTGCAGGGGGTGCTGCATCAAAGTTGTTTGAAAACTGGCTACTCTTTTATGCAAGAAGATCCTACACCTGGCAAGACAGGAAGGGAAGCTGACATTGCCCCTGGATGGTTTAACAGGTAATATTCTTGTTTATAAACCTAAACCTTGCAAATGTCAATGTTGGCTTGTGTTAATGTAAGGTTTCCCCATTGAAGCCAGTAGCCTTCACTAGGCTGCATGTGTTTTTATTATGAAAATTTAAACATAAATGGTTTGGTTTGATTTAGGACAGATGGGGTTACCTCCCCTGTTTTCCACCATTTGAAGCAGACTCCTACTGGCCAGGTCTTGTTCCACGCCAAGCCTGGTCTCTCTTCTTCTATTCTGATAAGATTTGAGCTTAAAGTAGTTTCTAAAGGCGGTCAGCTGACAGTTCAAATCACGGCAAGCGCCCACTGTGGTAACGGTGTCTTTGTGGCTCTGGCACATGCACATCACTTTGACAGATTATTCTGGGTTCTTCCTCTGCTTCTCAGGTAATGTCCCCCAGTGGACACACTCTTCCTCTGAGAGCCCTGCTTAAACATCTCTGCCAGCTTCTAGCTCACTAATAGTGGGATAAATTAAACTGCAATTTAACCATCTGCAGGTTGGGAATTGGCTGCATGCAGCAGCACGTTTTACGTTGGATACTAAATAGAATCACAGGAATACCATTCCACACCATATTAATTAGGGCTAGGTATCATGGCCAATTCTAAATTCAGTTTTGAATCACAAGGTTCTGAATCGATTAATCACAATTTGATTCAATTTGAATTCTGCTCTTAAATAATGAAAACGATTCAACTTTGTTGTAAAATGCAATATCACTTTATTTTTTTCTCATCACCATAAACAACAGGTTTTCAGAGCAAATTCGTAAATTAAACAGTTTAATCTTGAAACAAAACTGTCACAAGTTTCAAAGGTTTTAAATTACAAAGGAATTGCTGGTAACAATGTTGTTGGATGCATTAATTTTTAAGAAATTAATAATTTTCTTGAAAAATAGGAAGTGATGGGAATGAGGTTGCAGGAGCAGAGGTGTGTTAAGAAAAGTATACAACTTACTATACTTTAGTAAAACAAATAATAAAACTAAAACATTTTGTTAGAATGTCGTCTTTCACACATTTATACAGGCCTGGGAGAAGTGTTTCAGTCAGATGTTTACATACCATTTTTTGGTTCAAGCGCCACACCAAATCTTTGCAAACAAAATTCGCCATGTTCTTTGTTATCTTTAAGCAATCCAGGAGTGACACAATACAGAAATGCACACACAAAAAGCAATGTGGAACAATTGGTCTCATGTCCTGTGAATAGATTTTCCAAAATTTAAATGAAATCAATCCAAGATCAATTAAATCAATTTCTTGTTTTTTTTTTAACCCAGCCCTTACTGTATATTGATACCTGTGTCTTCTTCATACAGATGCTGTTGGGGAAATTGCTCTGAGGCAGCTGCCAGCCTTGCTTCCTCCAACCGCTTACAAAAGTGGCCGTGGCCGTGGTGCAAAAATGGTTCGCCACACCGTTAAAGAATGCAGCTTGGCCTTCATCGATCATAAGCCTGTAAGTCCTACAGTACATCTACTGTAATTGGAAACTTTTTAAATTTTATTAATGGATTGGGCTTCTTGGTCAGGATTCTTGGGCTTAACTATTCTTTTAATATGCAATAAAAGGTAGACTATTCATGTTTATTTTTTTGAATTTTGAGATGATCTGAATCTTTTCCAATTTGTGAACCTAACCTTTATCTGAAAACTATAATTTTGTCCTTTCTTACACTCACTTACTCTTATGCATTCTTTCTCTTTTTTTAGCCTGGAACAAATATGGTGGAGTACCTCCTTGAGGCTATAGCATCCAGACCTTACCCCTACGTTCTGACACTGGGAAATGACGATCAGCATACAACTCAGACCTTTGTCATCACTGCTGGACAGGCTTTCCAGCACGAGACTCTGCTTCAGGCCATCGATGTCTGCTTCAAGGCCTTCTTTATCTTGGACATTAAATACCCAAAGCAATGTGAACAAGTGTGGGAATTTCTGCAGTGTGTGGTCTATGAAATGCCAGGAGGGGAGTCCAAACTGGTAAAGTATCTTAAAACTAGAATACTTGCATGCCAAGAGAACTAAGAACCTCAAGGACAATTTGACATTAGACCTGTTAAATGTTGTCAGTTGTTAAGTGTTACATTACTGTTTTAATTTCAATAATTCGAACTTTTTCAATAATTGTTTGTTGACATCAAGTTGTAATAAATTACAAGGCAGCACCTTGTAAAAATCCCAGTATTGTTTACGTGTTTATTGCATCATGTGCTTTGCATGCACATCTAGGATTATGTTAGAGATTTGCTCCTGAACTAAGTAGAGAAATGTTTAGTCTAGCAATTTATTTCATGAAAAATTGTACTGTGTTATAACTAATCTGTCATTTCGGTTAATTTGACCAAGCATTTGGATAGTTAACTGAACAAATGTGGTAAAATAACACACAATTTTAATTAGTTTGACTTAACAAACAATGTAGTTGAAACAACCCAGAATTTTAATTAATTTGACCCAGTATATGGGTAGATTAAATAACAAATAATGTAGTTGAAACAACCCAGAATTTTAATTAATTTGACCCAGCATATGGGTAGAATATATAACACATATGTGTGGTTGAAACAACCCAGAATTTTAATTAATTTGACCCAGCATATGGGTAGATTAAATAACAAATAATGTAGTTGAAACAACCCAGAATTTTAATTAATTTGACCCAGCATATGGGTAGAATATATAACACATATGTGTGGTTGAAACAACCCAGAATTTTAATTAATTTGACCCAGCATATGGGTAGAATATTTTAACTCAACCGTTGGGTTATAATGGTTCAACCCAACATGCTGGGTCAAATTAACTACTGCTGGGCTGGTCCTATAATAACCCAGCAGCTGAGTTTAATATAACCCATATTGGGTTATTTTTAGCCCAACTGTTTTTCATAACAAATATAAAAATACATTAGATAACAAATATTTATTTTTTAACATAAATGATACATTTCAAAGAAAAATTAAAGTATTTTAGAGATAATCAAACGTAATATTACAAAAATAATTCAATGTAACCACACATAAAGTACCTCATTGTCAATGTATAAGCAACTGTAGTGTTAGATAGACAATATAACGTTGCAAATAAAATAATAGTGTCACACAAATAAATAGCATTACAGTAATTTCGAATTGTAATGATGATAACATGAGTTTTTAGTCTAAACATGAATTACCATTGAGAAAACGCTTGCTGCATCCTTAGTTGTTGTGCAGGTTGATCCACATCTTCTGCATCTGGGTCTGACTCAGGGTCCCATATATACGGCTGTACGACAGAGCTAGCCATTTCTAAAGTGCATGAAATGCTAACGTGAACCCTTTGGAGGGTGGAGTTAATGTAAATAGATTTTTGAAGGGCGTGGCCTTCAGAGATCATTATCATAAACAGCTCGTTCAGAACAGAAGTCAGAAAAGGCATAACTAGAAAGGGGATATTTTATTATCTAAGAATTATTTTGTGCATTAAATTGAATGAACATGGTCTGGATAGCCCACAGACATACCATAAAAATGTATAGGACCAATATTTGGTCTCCTTTAAGAGTTCATTTAGCTGAAGTCTTGATTGCTTTTGAAGCCACTATAGCTGTGTTTCCATCCATTTTCATTTCGAATTTTGAGCTAATTTTTGAAACCTCGCAAATATGTAAATACAAATTAATGCGAAGCAGAAGTGTTTCCATCTGCTGGCTTGTAGCGCATCTACCAAGCCACGCACAGCGTCATTACGTCAGACGTCAGCGTCATTACGTCAGACGTCAGCACTGCGCATGTCTACAGTAAACAGGAAGTAGCAGTTGAAAACAGAACCCGGCCACACATCTCGTCAAAATGGAGAGAATATTTCAGGTACGTGTTGCTATCGGGCAAGTTGTATTTATTCTGTCATGCCAACTAGTTTTAGCGATGTTACATGTTGTCCGGAGCGGAAACAGCTGAACGTCACGTGACGTGAATGTTCGCTACGGCAGAACCGAGTCGGCAAATCTGTTTCCATCTGTCGTTTTGCGCATCTGCTCATTTTCGAAGATCCCAAAAACCACCTCAAGCGAGCGTATAAACTTTTTGGCGAATTTGAGGAAGTAAATACGGATTTTGCCGTTTCCATTAAGCTTTTCTGCTGCGATACTTCAAAATGCGCAGCTAGAAACCTTGATGGAAACACGCTTATGAGTCAGGAGAAGACAATTTTTTTAAGTTGATCAACGAGCTGATCAAAACTTTTCTGAGACTTGTAATTTCAGTTTTGTTTTTAATGTGCACTTGTGGGCCAGCTGGTGGTTGTGTTAGGCTCAAAAGCTTTCACAGTGAATCTGATGCATTGTTCTTGGCAGCACATCTTCAACACAGTTTCAGGGAAAAAAAATATTAAGGCTTTAGAGGTTGTGAAATGTAAGAATGGCTTATTTTTTAACACCTTAAAAATGTACGTTTTCACAAAAAAAAATGTTGTTTTGAATGAAAACAAGAGTACTCAAACCAAACCACAGGGAAAATAAGCTCTTCTACTTCCGCTCTCGGCAAAGCAAGTCGCATATCTTTTTGCTCCTCTCCTCCCTAAGTTTTCCTCCTCCCTGCCTGCTTTTTTTTGTCTCGTCTGTAACTCTTCAGCGCTCACTTGAACCAATTTAAGATGGATTTAATTAATTGGGCTGTTTCCTCTATAGATAATTTTTTTTTCCACGAAACGAACCGGGCCAGGAGAAACGGCTTGTCCCTCCGACACGCACGCTGTCGGATACATTTTGGACTAGTGGAGCCAGTGGCAGCCAATGTGTCTGACCGTCCTGTCTGTCGAAGCCGTGGAAGATTTGTGGATTATTGGGATATTGGTGGCAGCTACTCTGTTTTTTGGCGTTGGCGGAGCTGTCTGCTACTGGAAGCTGAGGAAGACTGCGGCGGCTATCAGCGCGCTGGCAAAACTTCCTGATCAGCAAGATTCTCTGATCCGGGCTATGAGCTCCACATCCCAGCTGTTGTACGAATTGAACTGCACGATGGGAGCAGCGGTAGACCACCGCGGACCTGCGGTGCGTTTTGGAACTCGTTTACAGCCGTCCGGACTCAATCAGGGCACAGATGGGGGTTCGTAGCTCGGAACCTCATATGATTCGGCGATTTTGGACCTGAACAGCACCTGGACTTGGAAGGCTGCAGTCAAAAGTACACTGTGGCCTGAGCTGAAGATAAACAAAAGCGACTATCTAATCTGGACTCTGAGCGACCTTGAATGAAGGCTGTGTGGAAATTCTTCTCCTGGAGTTGATAGCTGAGAGAACACGCTGCCCCCCCTCCCCCCAGAGATCTATGTGTGTGTGCGCTTGGATGGCGCCGAGCTGAGACAACTGCTGACTGTGCTTATCTGAATGTTACTCACAGACTTGATCTCCTTGCTTGTCATCAAACTGCAACATGTCTTGTCTCTTTGTGCTTAATGCTGGTAGAGGTTTTGGGACTTTATCATGGAGTGTCTTAAGAAGACAAATTATGATAGATTCTTTTTTTGAATACCAATGATACCCATCTGTATTTTCCTTTTTCCATATCTGATTGTGGTGGCGCGGTTTCATACTGCTGCGACTTCGTGCACTCGTCCCTATCTTAGGATGGATGTGCGTAATCAATTACGTTGTTTTGTGCCCCGGTGCAATGACAGTGTCAATAAAGATATATTCTATTCTATTATATTCTATTACTGTACTTTATTGAAAGTGGGGATATTTTTATATATAGTAAGGAGTCATCTGCATAACAGGGGACTGGATAACAATCCGTCAATGAAGATGTGTTGAGGTTCTCAGTGTTAGAGAAGTAGTGTATCTGCTTCATTGTGCTTTTTGAAAAACTCTAAATTAAAGCAAAAAAAAAATCCTTGGGATTTGTTGTGAAGTTAACGTATTTTTTGGAATATAGGTCGCACCTGAATATAGGTCGCTTTGTCCAATTATTGCCAAAGAATTGGAAAAATACATATATAGGTCGCACCTGAATATAGGTCGCACCTACTGTACGTCAATATGTGGACCGTGTTTAGCTCTGCTGCAAATGTCTGCCACAGGAGTGCACAGAAAGGCTTTTAAGAAGATTAACACTTAAAAACAATTATTTGTTTGATAAAAAAATTATAGCAAATATGTGTCTGAGCTGAACTTTTCTTTAATAAATGAATAAGTTTAGCAGGATAAACACCTAAAAATATATATATTTGTTAGTTGACATTATTGTGAGTGCGTCTCAGTTTAATTTTTGTTAATAAATGATTACAAATCAGCTTATTAGCCATATATAAATGTCGCACCTGACTACAGGTTGCAGGCCATGAAAAATTGATAAAAAGCCGCAACCTATAGTCTGGAAAATACGGTACTGTACTTTATTGAAAGTGGGGATATTTTTATATATAGTAAGGAGTCATCTGCATAACAGGGGACTGGATAAAAATCCGTCAATGAAGATGTGTTGAGGTTCTCAGTGTTAGAGAAGCAGTGTATCTGCTTCATTGTGCTTTTTGAGAAACTCTAAATTAAAGCAAAAAAAATAATAATAATCCTTGGGATTTGTTATGACGTTACCATCATGACTGTAACAAAATAAATAAGCAGAAACACACACATGCATGTGCCGATACATGTGCACACCCACACATACTCACACACCCCCACACACAGTACACAAAATGTTTCAGTTGTCTAGAAAAATCATATATTTTTAGGCATCCATGCCTTTTCCATATCCAAGCATCCCCACATATATGACCCTGCATGGACTGTGACACTTGTGCATATATAATAACCTCTTTATTCTTTATCCACACCACATATCACTACAACTATGCAATTATGCAGGTAGAGACATCAACTCCAGTCACCTGCATTGTGGCTCAGTCACACTACAGTACATACAATATGCATGTGCCACACTATCAATAGTGCAAGTGTATTGAAGCAGATGTTCATATAGAATTCAAAAACAGCACAACCTAAGTGTACTCCAGCAGATTTAACCGTAAATTTGAATTGGCTGCCAACGTAGGTATGGGACGGGCCAAGGTGGGTGTAAAGTGAGTTAGGTAGATAGAAAGAGACCATCTTCATATAGCTCTTTTTGTAAAAGTATCAATACAAATTGGTAAAATCTGCAAAATGTATAGTTTGACAGACATTTGAATTGACTAGCACGACATCAGAATCCGACCATACTTACTTTAAATCCATATATTAATTGATCAGTGGGGTGTAGAATTAGTGTATCATTTGAAGTGTGCTTGTATTTAACCATCCTTTTTGAATGAATAGCATTAATAGTACTTTGTATTTGAACTGGTTTTAACCATTGTCCTTCAGCACCAGCCGAGCTCTTGAGTTCCACCGTTATTTTAAAAGTTGTGGTACATTAAACCTCTGGTTTATTCACTTGAACTGCACATTGACTGTAGAAAAGAACCAAAGAGACGCTAATCTTTTGATTATATGAGGTGAAGGTTGTTGTGCATCAAATTGCTATGAATCTAAAATAGATGTGATTTTTCTGCTAAAGCAAGACCTGAACTTAATTTCAGTCAAGGATGAAGACACTTTATACAAAGTTATAATATGTTCCCTGAACAATAAAAGTTAAGCTGGACTTAAAGCAATATAACACTTCATAGTCTCAATGATTTAGGAGGACATGTTTTTTTTATCAATATCATGATGAGTCCATCCAAATTTAAGCATCTTTAACCAAGAGAGTGCAAACAGTTGCAAAAGCATTTTCTAGTCAGCCACCTGTTGCCATGGTTACCAAGATTATCAGACAGGTAGTACGCTGAGAAATAAAATTATTCTTGAACAGCATGCATTTGCCTCTTTTAAAATAAGCACACATTTCTAAGCAGATGATTAAAGGCAGATGCAAGATGTGGGAGGTTATGAGGGAAAGTGATGTTTGGTGCCACTGAAGGGCAGGTGAGTCCACCTGAACAAGCGCAACATGCTTCCAACTGCATTTTAAAAGATGCTCTTGCTGAAATGTTGGTGTTGTTGTTTGTCGTCCTGTCATCCCCAGCCACTCAAAAAGTTTCCTTTATTCCAAAGCTTGCTCTCTGTCGTTCTCCTTGCTGCAAAGGAGGTGCCCATAATGTCCCATCGCTGAGGTTATTGAAGTCACCGGCACTCCATCTTCTCTTCATCTTGACAAAATCTTTCATATTTCCTGCCTCTTCCTGTGCCACACTCTTTTGGTTGGGCCAATCATTCTCGACAAGCTTTTAGATGTTTGCGCTTATCTTTAAGTTTCTCTCTCTATTTTGACACCTGCTTGCTGTCAAGGACAGCCAGATACAACACAAGCATTGGCAGTTAGTGCAAAGGCACAAAACAGGCTTTGATGGAATGTCACGCAGACTTCAAAATATTCAGCGGACCTTGTACATCAAAGCCGTTTGGAGATGAGGAGGTAGCAGTGTGGCTGATAGAGAAACTAAAGATGTCTAAACCACCTGCTTTTATATACCGGTATATATATATATATATATATATATAAAAAATAAAAAAAAGAATATATGCCATTTACTTCTGCACCTTTTATTTTCTGCATGGATATGAAGGTTATTGAGGCAGCATATATTCAGATCAGGATTTTTTTTTTATTTTTTTAAGTCAGAAGTTACTGTCAAACCATTTTAGACCAGAATAGAATGTGACTAGATTTTTAAGTGCAAAAAACACATGAAAAAAACCCTATAGACAATAAAAGGAAGAAAGTAAGTATGGAGAAAGTAAGGAGCTCTACATGATCTGAAACACCTCCAACTTGTTGTAAAGTACCAGTGTAATATTGACCAATCCCTTGATCTGTATCTACTTGAGAAGGCATTCCATAAGACAAGAGGTCTTGGAAAAAAATTAAGAAATAGCATAGCAAAGCCTCATGATTGTTTTTCTTTCTTCACTAGCTCTCTCGCGAGGTGCACGCATTCCTTCTCTCTCCTTGTTTTCTTCCTGCTTTTTTGCTCTCTGTCTGTGTATCGGAGCAGCTCCTATTTTTTACACATCTCCCAAAATGAAAACTACTGTTTCCAACTGGATTTTCAACGTATATTACAAATTATTTCAACAAAGCGATAGGGTCCTGGAAACCCCTCATCTGTTCGGACGAGACATGCAGCTGGATATGT
>JBBPBX010036529.1:0-31433 GCA_038048925.1 Garcialebias charrua | reverse complement strand
TCACCAGTATGCATGCCACAAGAATCGATCAAAAGAGGATGCTATCACCTCTGCTCTTTGTGGACTTCATGTATGCCTTCAATACCAAAAGCCCCAAACCCTGATGAATAAACAACTCACACTAGGACTGAGTCCCTCCATTTGCATCTGGATACTAGACTTTTTAACAAACAGACTGTAGTCAGTGAGGATCCACAACATCTCTCCCTCCACCATAACCCTCAGCACTGGCATCCTTCAGGGCTGTGTGCTGAGCCCTCTCCTGTTCACTCTACTCACATATGATTGTGCACCTACCCATCCATCCAGGACAGTATTATGTTCATTAAATGTTTAATGTTTTAGTTTTAGAGTTGGTGTAAATTTTCATACTCTTATACCACTATGCAAAAAACTCACGACAGTGTTAGTTTTACTATTTTATGCTTATGTCAATTATTATATGTTTCAGTGTTTCAATGTTTAGATGTTTACTGTTGCACCGAGGGACTGAGAGAAATGCAATTTCGGTCCTGTGTATGTCCTGTACAGTACATATTGCAGATCTGACAATAAAGTTGACTTTGACTTTGACTTTGATCCAGGCTGTCATATTGTAAAGTTTGCAGATGATACAGCGGATGTGGAACGTATCACAAACAATGATGAGTCCAGCTACAGGTAGGAGGTGGAACACCTGGAGAGCTGGTGCAAGGAGAATAACATTCACATCAATGTGAAGAAGATGAAGGAGATGGTCGTGGACTTCAGAAGGAACAAACACACCTACACACACACCCACACAGACACACACAGACACAGACACACACACACACACATACACACCCTCCCCTGAAAATAGGAGAATGTGTGGTGGAAGTGGTTTCCAGCTACAAGTACTTGAGTGTGTACCTGAATGATAAACTCAGCTGGGGGCAACAACACCACCAGCCTGATCAAGAAAGCTCATCAGAGACTCTACTTCCTCAGGCAACTGAGGCAAGCTGGCCTGGGAAGCTCAGTCCTCACCTCCTTCTACAGGTGTGCATTGGAGAGCATCATGTGCTCCAGCATCAACGTGTGGCATGGAGGCTACATAGCTGCAGAAAGAAAAGCTTTGCAGAAAGTGGTGAAGGCTGCACAGAAGTCTGTTGGAGTCAGCCTCCCCACCATCACAGACATCTACACCTCTAGATGTAGGAATATGGCCACCTGCATCATGAAGGACCCCACTCACCCAGCACACACTTTTTGTCCCGCATCAGGAAGGAGGTTAAGGAGCATTAAGTGTAGAACCACAAGACTGAGGAACAGCTTCTACCCTTAGGCTGTTACTCATGAATATTTAACTAGGATAATCAACGTGAAAAATCACATCATGTTGCTGCTGATCTATTTCATGTTGCTGTGTTCATATGTACTCATTTGGTCACACAGACACATGTTCGTGCTGCTGTTTGGTGTATTGGTTTTATGCTATTAGTGTTTAGAGTATTTTTAGCTAATGTTTTTCTTAGTTCATATCTTAGCTCTTATTACTGTTTTTCTTTAATCATTTTATTTGTAGTGATACACCTGTCTTTCTGAGACTGTACTGGACCACACTCTGATCTCGGAACTGTCCGTGAAGACACCTTTCCACTGAAGCTCTCAGTGAATCTCCTTTTCTCTGAAAACCTGCAGTGAAGGACAAAATCACTGTTTTATTCCAGTTTAATTTGAATCAAGACACAAATTAAATCAGAAGAAACTTCTTTAAATTTGTTCTAATTCAAATATATCAACAGAATAACTTTATGATCATTGTTTATGCTGTTACTAATGCTGGTTATTTTTTCATATGATGGTGTCTAATTGTGTTTAAGTTGAAGATTATGTTAGTCTGTTCAGTTTTGTTTAGACATGAGAAACAGTTTAATCAAGTCATATCATTTCTCTGGCGTCTCAATTCTGTTTTTTTCTTAAAACAATCAGCTTCTCGGTTTTTCTAAACATTTATTTCTGACGTTCACGTGACGTAAACTAATCTCCTCCCATTCCCTGATTGAACTGACCAATCGGGAAGGAGAAAGTCACTGAAGTCAGATCCTCTTTAAAAGTTCTACACTTCCTGGAACTTCCAGTCTGCTGGAGGAAGTGTAAGAAGTAATGTATTTCTCTTTTATCTGTCGGACATTTTGTCAAACGCTAAAGACCATCGTTCTTCAGCAAGGGTTCACCGCATGCCACTGTGAAACCTGACTCAAGCTTTTAAAGACCGTGTAAAGTGAATTTCAACATTTTCTTAAATAAACATTATAAATGTGATAATTGTAATGTTGTAAATGAGTAAAAAGTTTCAAAATTGTAGCTCAATTAATTTTGGAGTTATACATGAAACTGTGTATAAAGATATGTGTGTTTCAGGATTTTTTAGGCGTGTTTTAAACGGGACCGCGTTTCGTCACGCGGTCCTCATTAGTATAGCCCTACCCCCTGCTGCTCCAGTCATATAAATTGTTCTTCGCATGGGTGGAGCCGTTCACTCGCGAGTCGCAGATAGCATCAGATAGCAATAGCATAGATATTTTGTTCATTGTTAGCTAGCTAATCAATTATGCCTCGTTCCTGCATCTTCCCTGGATGTTTTAATGGTCAGGGCACCTGCTACTGACCGTCTCCCTCCTCAGCCTCCGGACACCGCCGCCGCCTTTCCTGTTTCTTTTCTTTCTTTTTTTTATTGCTAAGCCTGTGCCCTACAAGTTCACAAGCTCCTTTTTTGCTAAGAAAATGCGACAGGTCCATTGCATACTTAGTTATCAACGTGATTACTCTTTATTTTAATCACCAACACAGCCCCCGCATGCGATGTGTCGGGTCGGACCGGGTGCAGCCGCGCGAGTCCGCTCATCTTCTAAACACATAACAGCGGAGTTATGAATTATAGTTGTGTCCTCAACTTTTAAAATAAAACCAGAGTTGTTTGTGCACTAAAAACAGCGTAACTCTTGGAAAAAGGAGCAAACAGAGCAGGTTTACTGATGAACCTGTCTTCCTCCTCCACACACAGTTCAGCTCTGAGCGAGAGGGTCCTCCTACTTGCTCTGAGCTGCAGAACTGCGCTGAAACCACGCCCACGCGCTGACACGCCCCCACCGTTCCAGACCCTGGGAAAATCATGTTTTTTCCTTATATTTGAGACTTAATTTTATAAGGTAAACAATGTTTTTAATCAGTCAGATTTATATGGGTGATTAATAACACATATTTATGCCGTGTGACAAACTCAAAACACAAATTTAATTTTACTTTACACGGTCTTTAAGCTCCAAATTTTGAAGGAATGATCTTCTTGAAGCTTAATTTGTTCTGAAAATCAACCGGAACTGATCACTACTTTGGTCAGATTGACGAGGACCTCAGTGAGCCGCTGAAGAAGTACCGTAAAAATCGGCGTATAACACACTCCTGTGTATAACCCGCTTTGTCCAATTGTTGTAAATAAATTGGAAAAATCCATAAATAACATGCTTCGCCCTATAAGACGTATCTATTACGCGTCACCGCTACGCGACGCGTCAGTGCCTCATTTGCCCTGCTGAAAATGGCGACCACAGAAGCGAGCCAGCACGGAGGACTTTACAAGATAACACGGTAAAAACTATTATTTCTTTGCTGAGAAAAATATATATTTCTTAGCTGACATTATAGCACAAGGTTTCCTGAGCTTAACCTCTCCTTAATCAATTCACGAAATGGTCAAATCTGCTAGATTTAAATTGTTTCAGTATGACTTCTTCCAAACAGTCTCGTGAGCTATGAAAATAAATTATAAATAAATCAAATTTTATCTCAAATGTCTTATACAGGTCAACAGTTTGTACATTAAACCCCATATAATTACACTCTGTAGGCCTAAGCCTAAAAAATATCTGTCGAGTGGTTTAAGAGCTGTTTATCTAAACAGTAGGTATCTGTTCACGTTAGCTAACTGCTAACAAAGCTAAAAGATCGATTTTTTTAGCTCTGAAAATCTTCTGCAGCTAACAGTTTGTAAATTACCACCAAATACAGTAATTATGCTCTGTAAGTTTCAAGAAAATCTGCTGTGTGGTTTATGAGTTATCTTGCTAAAAAAAAACAGCTAACAACAACACAGCTAACAGTGCTTAGCTCCAGAGCAGAGGCCGGGCAGCCAGTACAACCAGAGGAGGCTTTTTTCGAACACATGAGCTAGAAACGGTCGGTGTACTCCTTTGGAAGTGTCCCCCTAGCGGACAAAAGTGGTACTGCCCCATTTTTTGCCCAAAATTAAAAACGGCCATATCAGAGCCAAAAATGGGTCTAAAAATATGGGAAAAAATCCATAAATAACACGCTTCTGCATATAACACACAGGACATTCAAATGAGTAAAAAAAACTGGTTATTATATGCCGATTTTTACGGTAAACACGCCGAAGTCCAGCTTGGAACTTGGACTAAACACCTTTGTGCGTCTAAAGGCTGCTTCCATCTCTTACTGGAGCCAGAACAAACTAATCTTCACAAGGTAAAAAGTTGTGATTGTTTACGAGCGGATCTGGGTCTAGCTGAGGTCACCCGAGAGTTGCCATGTTCTGGTCTGATTTTATTCCCAGATAAACTACCGGTACTCTTCCTTCTTCCTCTTCACTCAAACTTTTTCTTATCCATCCTTAACAGAACTTTAAGCTAAATGCCTACAGATATAAGTTATTATAAGACCTTATAACTTGTTCTGTTGTTCCTAGAAGTTACGGACACGTGATTTCATCTGCTGAGTAAATTATAGGAAACTAGTTGATCACTCAATCTGTACATATGTTATGATGTTAAATGTATGATTTGTTAATAAATGGTTCAGTTCTGCTGAATCAACATAAGTTAACGCTTGATTGTGATTTACATCTTATCAGCTGGTCACAACATTTATTGATTACGATAATCTGAAAAAGAGAGAACCCGTGAATTATTTGATGATAATTTGTGTCAGTGTAAAACCTGCTCATTTTTCATCTGGTTGGCAGGTAAAATCAGTAAAACTGATCACCCCTGAACCCCTACATATTGGTGGCTCGTACGTGCTTCTAAAAATGGATTTAAATTGATCTGTGTGGTCTCATATGAACTTGAAACATCGTGTTTGCATAGAAATATCCAATTTGTGACTCTAGAAAGATAGTTTTGGCTGAAGGTGTTCAAAACAGGCAGAAGCTGCATGTTATTGTCATTTAAAGCTGAATTATCATTATTTCCATTCTTTAGAATGCTGTTTTGATGCTGCTTGCGGGTAATAATTGTCTAGTATGGTTCTGGTAAAACCCGGCTTCAGCTGAAGATAAGAGCATCTACGTTAATGACCGTCGCGTCATTTTCTAAAGTTGATTACATCCGTAAAAGTGCTGTTGTGTGGTATTGTTACATGATAAGCAGGGAAATAAGCATATTTCTGTTTGAAACGTTTGTCAGTTGTGGTTTTCTGACGTTTGGACCGAACCTGGCTTCGAAGAATCTGTTCCGAGACAAGTCCATTGTTGTTTCAACAGTTAAAATTGCTGTTTACTGAGAGAAGGCTCAGGTACCTGTTTGAAAGTGAATCGCTACATTTACAGAATTTTTGTGCGGCGTTTTGAAGCGTTTATGAGCTGAAAGAGTCTACGGTTATGATAATCTAAGCTAGCATCCATTTTGTGCTACATGTACGATTCTTGTGCTATGATTGGTAGAGGAAATAGAACTAGAATAACCGTGAGCTCTTGGGAAAAGAACTACAAGAGCTGTGATTGGTCGAGTGCTGAAAGCTGGTGATGCACGTCGCTGCGATGGCCCACTCTGTCGTCAGTTTCTTGTAGAATAAAAACATCTTTAAGACCTGTTTGATCCTGGTGCCCGGGCCTCGGTGTCCGGACCTGAGGCTACGTCAGTGTAGCAGGCTCTTGCAGCGGGCTCCGGCGGGGGCCTGTGGGTTTGTCGCTGTTGGCCTCCCGGGGGTCATTGTGTGTAGTCGCTGGTGGAGCTCGTCCGGTTCTCCCCCTTGGTCAGATCTGGGGAGAGGGTGAGTGGCTCGTCCTGTTCGGGTGGCCCTGGGGACTCTGGGCTCAAGGTCCTTCTTGGGCTTGGGCTTTGATCGCCCCTTTGTCTGCCTCGGGCCTTGGGGGGACGGATCTCTGATGCTTCACGGTCGCTACGGAATGTTCTATTAGAGGAACCTTATTCACTTATGCATGTTCATAGCCACATACAAACGGATGCAGGGATGTGTATGTAGATACCATATGCAGATATGTAGATGGATATGTGATATGAATGTATATGTATATATATTTGTAGGTATGGGTATGTTTATTTATGGAAATCTACTGCAAGGTCATGAATATTATTAGTCTTTATGCATGTGTGTTTTGTTGCTATGTTTTGTCATGTGCTTTGCAGGATTGTGGACGGAGGTTGGGTGTGTTTGCCTTGTGCTCTTTTTGTGGATAATTCTTGTGTTTTGTTGTCTTACTTTCTATCTTTCCTTTCTCTCTTAATAAAATAAAATAAATTCATATCAGTGTGAGAGGATGGCTGTGAGGTGAGAAGGGAGGCCATCTATAAAGGGGAAAAAAAGACCTGTTTAATCACTATGTTTTAAGATGTTAAATGGTGCTTTTAACACAGTTGAAGTAGGACTACCGATCGCTGTGTGACTTAACGTCACGCGACATCGGAAGCGACAACTCGTTTAAGGAACCGATCTTTTTCTTTAAAGTTTAAAAATTCACAGAACCTGTCTCAACGGTTTAACCACATCGATTTGACTCTTAAAAGCACCTTTTACAAGCGACTATCACATATAGGCGTATAACTCCTTCCAAAAAGTTAATTTTGACCGAATTGTTAGATGCTAATCGTATGCTAACAGCTAAGCTAACGGCTAAGCTAACGGATGTCAACAAAGCGCTGCCATATTGCCCCAGAGCACTAGCGGCCAGAAAGGGTAATTACAGCCATCTAGTGGTAAATTTAAGCTTTGAAACGCCATCAGGTGTTGAATAAAAGGATAATGAAACTTGAGAATGTCACAGAACAACACATTATTTAAAAATCACTGATTTTTATTTAGAATAACATCTTTAATGTTTTTTCTGTGCACAATTGAACACTTCTGTTTATTTTAAATACAAAAATTATTTAAAATAACAAACAAATAGATCTTTTTCACTCCTGAGAACTGTCAAATACAGTAAAACAGTTTAATCAAACTGCAATACATCTTTTTAAAGCATGATGAAACAGCATCCTGTAACATTTTAGTGAAAATATTGCATTTAATTAAAATCTCTTTTAAAAGCGTTTGAGTAAAAAAAAATCAGGCTTGGTTTATTAGTAACTGTTTTAAAAATAAGTTCTATTAAGTTAACATTGCGACAGAAGGCATTTAACTTATACAGTTTCATAGAGGGTAAAACCTAAAAAGAAGGTACCTATGAATAAAAAACTTATTAAACAGTTAAACAGATAAAGCCAGAAAGCTGATTAGTTTGATATCTCACTGCTACATAAAAGAAAACATTTATCTGCAAACACTAAAATAAAAACAGTTTTGCTTGATTTTCACATAAAATCAAAACAAGATGGCAAAATCCATCACAAATTATGGTGGCTACCTAGCTGCAGAAAATGTCTTGCAAGGACAAGATGAACATCCACTGCTGTTTTATAACAGAATCTTCCAAGCTTATTTGTGTAGGATTCCTGGTTTCTCCCTGTTTTGTCTCTCCCACTCTCTCCATAGTACACTTCTAATTATCCTGATGAGACCCACCTGTTGCTGCCTGAGGAGGACTGATTCTGGTGGCCTACTTAAGCAGCAGATAGACACCTCTTCAGTGCTAGGACAACTTCTGCCTTTGGGACCTCCATGTCCTGTTCGTCTGAAGTCCTTCCAAGGTCTTCCTCTTGCACTCTTGGGTGCACCTGCAGAAAACAATGGCCCTCATTCACGAACCGTTCGTACGCACAGATTTGTTCTTAAATTGTGCGTACGAGTGATTTAGGATCATTTGTGGCATTCAACAATGTTTTCGTATCCTACGATTTTCTTCAGATACGAACAAAATTTACGAGTGGTCCGGACCTGTCGTATAATTTAGGAGCGTCAGTCTGCTGTCATCCAGACGGATCTTCTCCACGAATAACTTCATATTTCGTTATTTAGAAAATATTTTGGGTTTAAAAAAATCACGCACCATAATTATTCTTGACAATAGGTTATTCTGTTTGAATTATAATTATAATTTTAAGTTTAATTTGTCTGGTGTGTCGCGCAGGCTTCAGTGAGTCGTGCGCTCCCCTTGGTCATCAAAGCCGCTCCTCATATTAACACCCAGGTACATAAAATTCCCATACACCGCCGCAGAACAAGTACGAATTAAGACTGATTTTCATGCTATTGCTGGACTACCAAACACCATCGGAGCAATAGATTATTATCTGATTCGAAATATAACCTGCAGAATGTGGTTGCGCGCTGACCAGGAGGAGCGCGCATGACTTTGTGCTACAAAACATTGGCACGCGTCTTGCAGCGTGGCATTTATTGTCCATCCATCTCAGACTATTCCTTGACCACCTCCTGTCCGTGCTGCGGCGAGACGTTTGTTTGAAGCCATTTTCAGATCAAACCATTTATTCTTGATTTCTGTACGACCCACGGGACAGACAGCATATGCACTACAATATTAATATGAAGTTAACTGTAGTTTCAAGACATTTTAAAATGCTTCTGTTCAAAAACACATCCGACACTTGCGGGGGGTGGGGGGTAGCGGTGCGCCACAGCTCTTCTGAATAAGTGAAACTATAATGTAACACAGTACACTAAAATTAAAAATATTTGACCATCCGACACTTGCGGGGGGTGGGGGGTAGCGGTGCGCCACAGCTCTTCTGAATAAGTGAAACTATAACACAGTTGTTTACACTAACATTAAAAATATTTGACCATCCGACACCTGCGGGGGGGTGGCGGGGTGGCGGTGCGCCACAGCGCGACTGAGAGCAGATCTCCGAACGCGTGAAGTTCCTCCTTTTACTTCTTGAGTTTGAATGAATGGACACTTCCTGCTGTCAAAAGGCAGGAAACGTGGCCTTATATGGTGTTTTGAGGGGTGGGAATTATGTAAATGACCTCTCCGCGAGCACGCGCAGGTTGATAGAACAGGTGGGATTCATTAAATTTACGCAGCCATTTACACACTTTTCTTGAGGATAGAAGAGTTTGTTGAATCTGACGTGGCATGTTCGTACGAACGCTTCGTACGAACAAAAGTAGGAGAAATTTAGGATAAAAATACGAACATTTTCGTGAATGAGGGCCATTGAGTCCAGTCTCATCAGCTATTCAACAAATACTGGGTCTACCTGTTCCTCTCTCCACCGCTCCTCACCTATTCTCAACGCCACGCCAAGAACCAGGACCACTCCTCCTCTTTGATTCATCCAGACAACAACTCCAGGCTTCCACCTTCACCTGTAAATAAAGAACACTTGTTTTTGTATTCCTGGTTGTTGTGTATTCCTTCTCGGTCTGCCACTTCGGGGTCGTACAAACGCCACCATGATAGTTTGTCACAGCCAAACTGACCCCTCTGGCACGACTGGGGAGGAACCACCTCAACCAGGTAGTAGTCAGGGAACAGACTCTGTAACTCTAGCCCTACAACAAGTACTTAAACAACAAGAAACTATGCCGAAAAATCTCCTTCAACCAGGAGGTATGGTACATTCTCTCCAACAAATGACAAAAATTAATCCCTCTTCTCCTCCCAAACTGTCTACAAGCATGGAACCCACGGAGACCAGGCACGTTCAACATATCAAGGAACCTGACATCAAGCCTTCTGAATTTTTTGAGGGCGATACAAGAAAATTTGGTGGTTTTTTCCTTCAATACAGTTATTCAATAATATTCAACACAGATAAAAGTCTAGACCTGAGAGAGCTGTGAAGGATTCTCAGCAACTACCATGTCAAACTAGCTAAAAATATGTAAAAGTGACTGAGTTGTTGCTTTCTGCTCGTCTTTTATTTAGCAATTAGTGGGAGTGGAAAGCTGAAAGTTATGCACCATAACTCATGTTCCCTGAAGGAAGGGAACGAGGTGCAACACTATTGCTATGGGAATTGCGCACCCGCGTGATTACCTGAAGGAATGCATTCACACCTTTACGGCAGTGGGCGTCAGCGTCACCTCAGAGGCCCCGCCCTCTGGGTAATTAAGATGCTAGCACCCATCCATCAGTCTCCAAGTGCACTTCACAGAGCTTGGGCATTAATAAGGGCCAACTGTATTGCACCTCGTTCCCTTCCTTCAGGGAATATGAGTTATGGTGCATAACTTTCAGTTCCCTTTATCAGTCAGGTTCACTCGGTGCAACACTATTGCTATGGGAACGTAATTAATTCACGCCCTTGAAATGCTCATTAAAATGCATGCTTATGAGAACTTCTGCCTTTATACATTAGGCCTCTTTCACCTGCTCTCTACTGTGTGTTAGAGGGTGTTATGTACCCCAGAGTTTTAAAGTGTTTTAAAACAACAGTCTATCAGCTGACTGTTCCCTCCTGTTATTTTTTTTTTTTTTGGCTGCTGTAGTCTGCTACAGCCTGCTGGTTCAGGAAGAACTCACCTTTTTTTACTCAGCCAAGTCCTAATCAAGCTTAATTGAGCAGCACAGGTGTTCACCTGCAGCTCCTGCCTTTATATTTCACAGGCAGTGCCTTGAACAGTGTGGAGACTTGATGGAGCAGGATCTGGCTTGCTGATCAAGTGTGGATGCTGGACTTGTGAACCAAGTCCTGGTTGAAGACACTTTAAAGGTAATTAAACCAAGTGTTGACACACAGTTTTGAGTTGTGTGATAAACTAACATAGGGAGATCTTCACCCTCTCTGATAGTTAGTGTGTGTGCTCCAAGGGGAGTATAGTTGAGCTGCTTTGAGCTCTAAAAGTGACTCTGGCTGCCTAAAGCAGAGTTTGGTGTAGGTTAAAGCACCTTAAGTGCAAATAGTGATTTAGTTTTGGACTTAGGAGGAGTGTGGTTGTGTTTGAGCCTAAAAGGCTTAATTGAGTGACACTGAGGCCAGTGTCTATTCAGCTGTTCTGAAGGAGGACTGCTGTGGTCCACTGTGAGGGACTGTTAAATGCTTTTTTCTCTTTTTGTCAATTCCTTTGTACTTTTGATGGGTGAGGTTTGGTAGCCTAGTTTTCGTATTTATTTCGTATTTTTCCTTTTGGTTAAGTGAGGGCCTTATAAATTATAGATAGATCGTCGCCTGGGGGAGAACACTACGGCCCTACCGGGTTGGGTTTGCCTGGGTGGCGTTTTTCCTAAGTTTGGCCAGACTCACCTATCCATCTTTTCTTTGTACTTTAATTTTCTTTAGTTTTTTTTAGGGCGCTGTTCCAGGAGAAGACGCTCCAGGCTTGGTGGGAGAAGCCAGAAGGGACCTCACCAGCTTGGTCACCCTTAGTTTTAGTTAATAAAATTTTTGTTAAAACTTCTTCTGTGTTCAGTGTCCATTAATATGTTTCGACTGTGTTTCGGTCGTAACATATTTAATGGGATGCTCATCTGGGATTTTGAACTCGACAGGAGCTAGTTTGTTAACCTTTTGGAAGAAGCAGTATTCGATGGGGGCTCACATATGAGTTAGTGTTTTGGTAGAGCTAAATTGCTGTGGTGATGGCTGTTTTGTGGTAGTGTTTTCACTCATAGTTGAGTTGAATCAGCTCAGGGAAGCTGCTGATTTGTTGAGCGCTTACAGCTGTCTGTTTAAAATTGATCGTAGCACACAGTGTTCAATTACAGTCCAGCTGTTTTGATATTGTTGTAATCATTAACTGTTTGTGACTGTTTGTGAACATGGAGTTCAGTTTAGACAGTTTTGTAGAGGATTCTACAGTTGAGGATCTAGCTAACTGCACAAATGAGCAATTGTTGTGTGTAGCAGAACATTTTGAAATCACTGTGGATAAACGCACTAGGAGGGAGGCAATAGAAAATGAACTGGTCACAGGGTTAGCTAGTCTTGGTTTTTTTTCTGCTGCAATGATTGCAGAAAGTCCTGTGAGGACTCCAGCATCTTATACGGTAGATAAAGAGATCCGTTTGAAAGAGCTTGAACTGGAAATGCGAAAAGCTGAGCTTGAGAGGGAAGCCAAGAGAGAAGCTGCTGAGCTTGAGAGGGAAGCCAAGAGAGAAGCTGCTGAAGCCACGGTTAGAGTCGCTGAGTTGGCTCAACAAACTGCTCTAAGGGAGAAAGAAATGTTATTTGAACAGGAGCAAAGAAAAATGGAGTGGGATGCTAAAATACGCATGAAGGAGCTAGAACTTGGAGCTAATCCTTCTCAACCAACTACGCCTGCTTTTGATGTGAGTAGCAATTTATCATTTGTACCTTCATTCAATGAAAAGGACGTAGACAAATATTTCCTCCTGTTTGAGAGAAATGCACATTCTTTTAAGTGGCCTGAACATGTTTGGCCATTGCTTTTGCAATGTAAATTAACTGGGAAAGCTCAAGATGCTTATGCATCTCTTTCGATAGATGATAGTAATGATTACACAAAAGTGAAAGAAGCTATCTTGCGGGCATATGAGTTAGTCCCTGAAGCGTACAGACAAAAATTCCGGAAGTTAAAGAAACTCGAGAGTCAGACTTATGCTGACTATATGAGGGAAAAAGAAATCCTCCTTAATCGTTGGTGTGCAGCTAGTTCTGTAACTAATTATGAACAGTTTAAACACTTGAAGACTTTAAGAACTGTTTACCAGATCGAGTAACTACTTATCTGAATGAACATAGAGTGTCGGAAGCTTCTAAAGCTGCTGTTCTAGTAGATGAGTATATGTTGACCCATAAGCTCAGTTTTGAACGTCCTAAATATGAGAAACCTGCTATTCCTGATAAAACTAAAACTAACGGTTTTGAGTCACCTCGATTTTTCACACCCAGTGGCAACGGAAAGTCGAGAGGACCTCCTGCGTCTCACAGGGAGAGTGGTAAGTTTGTTGGGCGTAGGGAAAGTAGAGCATCGTTTGGACGTGGATCGATTACAAAGGATAATGTGGTGTGTTTTTATTGTAGACAAGAGGGTCACATTAGCACTCATTGTCCTAAGCTAAAACAAGATCCTAAACCAGTTGCTCTGATTGAAACCCTGAATAATCAGTTGTCTCCTACTGCAGATTTTCCGGAACATGATGGATTTCAGCCGTTTATGGACGGATTCATCTCTACTTCTAAGACTGGTAAAAAGGTACCGATTAAAATACTGCGAGATACCATTGCTTCTCAATCTTTCATTCTAGAAGGTGTTCTACCCTCTGATGAACTTGAGATTATTAAAACACAGCTACCTATACGCGGTTTTAGTATGCAGGATTTTAATGTTCCTTTAACCAGAGTAGTAGTCCACTCTGAGTTATGTTCTGGAGAAGTCGTGGTAGGACTACGACCAAGTTTTCCCATCTCAGGAATCGCTATGATCATGGGAAATGATTTGGCTGGAGGACGAGTGCTTGTTACTCCTGAAGTAACACCCGTCCCAGTGCTGAGAACTCAACCAGATGAATTGGCATGCACGTTCCCTGATGTTTTTACGTCATGTGCTGTGACCAGAGCAGCTCATAAACGTCAACAAAAAGAAGAAGCTGATGATGGCATTGACTTGAGCGATAGTTTCATGATGAGTTCTGAAGAAGAACAAGTTCCTGTAAAAACGGAAACTTTTGTAGAAGGGCTAGATGAAACTAAACTGTCATTGTCTAGACAACAGCTGATTGAGTTGCAGAAAAAAGATGAAACACTAAAAACCTTGTTTTCTGATAACTTGCCTGATGATCCTACCTTATTAACCACGGGATACTTTTTGAAACAAGGTGTGTTAATGCGAAAATGGATACCTTAACAACTCGTCCTGATGAGAATGGCACCAGGTAATACAAATTGTACTTCCCACGTCTTATCGAGCTGAGGTATTACGTTTAGCTCATGACAATCCTTTAGCTGGTCATTTAGGAATCAGAAAAACATATGACCGCATGTTGCGTCTTTTCTTTTGGCCTGGCCTAAAGAAAGATGTTGTTCAGCATTGTCATCGTTGTCATGTTTGCCAAGTAGCTGGTAAACCAAATCAAGTAATACCCCCTGCACCTCTACATCAGATACCGGCTGTAGCTGAACCTTTCAAACGTGTCATAGTCGATTGTGTTGGTCCATTACCTAGAACCAAAGCTGGGAACAAGTTTTTAGTCACTGTAATGTGTACTTCCACTAGATTCCCTGAAGTCTTTGCTGTGCGTAAAAGAACTAATCCTGTGGTAGTTAAAGTGCTCACTAAGTTCTTCTCTCTGTTTGGACTACCACGTGTAGTGCAAACAGATCGAGGTAGTAACTTCATGTCAAAAATATTTGCACAAGTTTTAGAACAATTGAACATTAAACATACCTGTTCTACGGCCTATCACCCTGAGAGCCAAGGTGCTCTTGAACGTTTTCACCAAACCTTGAAAACAATGCTACGTGCATACTGTTTGGAGTTTGATAAAGATTGGGATGAAGGCATACATTTACAAATGTTTGCCATTCGGGAAGTTGTTCAAGAATCTCTAGGTTTTAGTCCTGCTGAGCTGGTGTTCGCTCACAACGTTCGTGGCCCTTTAAAGCTTTTAAAAGAGAAATGGTTGTGTGATAACACTGATAAAAACCTGTTGGATTATGTCAGTGATTTTCGTTTTAAGCTGAAACGAGCATGTGAAATTGCCCAGAAAAACATGCAAGTCACACAAGCTAAGATGAAGTCTCTTTTTGACAAAAAAAGCTGTGGAACGAACATTTCAACCTGGAGACAAGGTGTTGACCTTACTTCCTGTCCCAGGCTTGAGCTTGCAAGCTCGTTATTCTGGTCCATATGTTGTGAAAGCAAAAATATCTGATCGTGATTACATAATCACTACCCCTGACAGAAAGCGTGGTTCGAGACTGTGTCATGTTAATATGATCAAACCATACATTGAATCAGTTGATAACAACAACGTAGATTCGGTATGTGCTGTTAAGACTGTTGAAAGGTACAAGGCAAGATGGCCGCGCTCAGACCAGCCGCAGCTTCATGGGCTCCCAGAACATCCCCAGTTTTTAGTAGTTTTAATAGTGTTTTTGTACCTGACTCTGCGCGTTTTTTGCGGGTGAATTATAGCCGAACTGAGCTGTTAAGAATTGGAGCGGATTTACCACAAGGCACAGCTGAAATCAGCAACGAACTCAAATCAGAGCTCGGAAGATTGGATCTGCTAAGATCATCTTTCTGGAAGCAGATGCGCTCCGGAGGAAAGAAGAGGAAACGGTGCTCTCGAGGGAAAAAGCGTGGCTGTCGAGCAGGAATTATGACGAGACTGCGGGCAGACGCTAAAACCGGGAGACCCCCGATGCCGGCTCTTTTTCTGTCCAACGTGCGCTCGCTGGACAACAAGATGGATTTGCTTCGTCTGAGAGTAACAACGTCGGAGGAGATGAGGAGATGCTCGGTGCTTTGCCTCACGGAAACGTGGATCAATGAGGACANTCTGTTACAAATAAAGTCCAGTTGTTTTTGTATTGAACGTTTTTTGATTTTATCATGTCCAGGATGACTGAGAATCTTCACCAGCCTACAGTAGTAAATAGTACAGTTAGTTAGTTTATTTTAGTATTTAAATTTAGACGGAAAGACAGACAGAGGCGTTTTAAACCCTTCTTGTACTCTCAATATTCTAAACAATGTTTCTAAACTCTAAATGCTCTAAAAGAGCACAGCATGTCATGAACTCAGCTCTCTGCCTCGGCTTCTCTCCCCACCTGTAAGCGCTCTTGGCCACGCCCACTTCTCCGCTCTGCATGGTGAACAGCTGATCAGCTGCAGCAAGAAGGTTTTTTTTTGCAGCTGTGGGCTGCACAAAGGTGTAGCAGGTTTTAAATAATTTAAAATAATTTATTTTAAATAAAATTCCATGCAGATTGAGAAGCTCAGCCATCAATCAGTCAATTGTGTGTCATGTCCAATATTACGGTACTTTGAAAAACCGCGATAGAGTGAGTCCGTGAAAAACGAACCATGAAGAAGTGAGGGACTACTGTATTTCTATCTTAACATGTGATTCTTGACCTGCCATTGTGTATCTGTTCCTCTCAAACCTAGCCGGTCGAAGCAGATGGCCTCTTGTCCTGAGCCTGGTTCTGCTAAAGGTTTCTTCCTCGTGAGGGAGTTTTTCCTTTCCACCGTCGCCTTCATGCTTGCTCAAGATGAGAGTTCTGTGATGAAGTTAAACTCAGAGCAGTCTGCTCCTCAGATAAATAATGTTAAATTATTATTTTTATATATGAATGTTTATGTTCAGTGCCCTGAGACGACTTCTGTTGTGACTTGGTGCTATAAAACTAAATTGAATGGAACTGAATTGGTTGTAGGACGTTTGTTTTGCACACACCTTTCATAGTCCATGAGACACAGATGTAGAGCTCCCGAGAAACCCCTCTTGCTTCTGTATACCTCACCGTTTGGGTTTCTTCCTGCCAGAATCACTGCATCTGCCATTTGACCATAAATCATAATAATAATAATAATAATAATAATAATGAATTCAATTTATAACGCACTTTTCATTAGTGAAAATCTCAAAGTGCTACACACATTGAATGCTACACACATTCATACACCGGTAGCGGCAGACTACCATGCAAGGTGCTTTCCAGTCCTACCGGTCACAAATCTGTCACAAAAGTGCCAACCTTTCAGCAGACATACACAATGTCTGCACGATCTCCATCCAGGAGTTTCTGGCCATTTGACTCATTTAGACAGTTTGAAGAGTTGTACAGATAAATGTCCGAGTGCATTTTCGCATTGACAAACACACCCACAAACTTCTGACCAATCACACAACATACTTGATGCATACTCCTGTGAGAAAAAGTTTGTTCCGGGCCTTGTGCCAAGAAGATCTGGGCGAAGCTGCTCTGGGAACAGAATTAAACCATTTACATCACACAACTATGTCAATGTGAGCCGATTTCAACGCTTCGAATGGAGGATGCAGGGCCACGGTGTATAAGAAAATATGTAGTTTTTTTGTTTGTGTCTGAGGCAGTGCAGAGTGATGGATCTTGGTGTGTGGAGGAAGCTATTTTATCTTCCACCAGGAGCAGTGATGGAACCAGGAGGTGGCCAGTGGTGGCCTCAGCCACTATAAATTAATCATTAACTACCCCAATCATTTGAGGAATCTATATTTTAAGCAATAAAAAACTAAAAAGCATAGTTTTCTCAGATGAAAGACGTAGCTGGTTTACACAAATATGGTGGGTGGCTATATTGGATTTTGACATGGCAACCCAGTTTTTGAAAAGGAACTTTTCTTACACCTAAATGTAGCCACACAACAAAATGGAAGTCGTTACCTCCCTTATTTTTCAAGTTATCCTGCTCACAATATGCACGAACGGATGGACGGCACTTCGTGCTCCCTTTTCAGTCTGTGACTGAAACAACAAACATAAAACTGGGTCATTTACTGGTAGTATCATTGTGTGCCTCACACTGCATGTGCAGAAAATAAATCAAAGGTGAGCTACTCAAGGAGTTCCAAAAAAGAAGATTACCGTACAGATATTTATGTTAAAAGGTAACAAGAATATCTCAAAACCACTTCATCTTCTCGAGACTACAGCTGACAAGAATATAAAAAATATTTTTGGACCTTATGAGACAAAATTAGAGCTATTTAACATGTTGTTGTTGTTGTTGTTGTTACATGCACTTCAAGTTTTTATCATCTGATAGCATGAAATGCAGGCAGTTGTGTATTTGCCTGTCAGTCAGCAAAATATCTCAGAAACTACATGAATTTTAGTGAAACTCTCAGAAAGTACTCAGTAGGCCGGTCACAATAACAAATTTTGCTGGGCGATTGTCTGAAATTATTGCGATAAACGATAATATTGATTGAAATTTGACAATAATTAGTAATTATTGTAAAATTTAAAAAGAAATGTTGGTTATTTTTGTGTGTAGTACCTTTTCTGACCACTGGATGGCAGTATAAGACTGTTTGAACTGAAGGATGGATAGTGAGGGAGCGAGCAGCGTGTCTCTAAGAAAAATGGTAGGGAGGCACCTTGATATGACATGGGCTGTCTCTACTTCCTGTCTTTCAGTTCTAAAAATGGTGGACACTCTGTGTGGTTTGAACTCTTTAGCATAGCTAGTATATCTAGCTATATGTCTAAACAGACCACAGTCAGTAAGGATTCACAACCTCTCCTCCTCCACCATAACCCTCAGCACTGGCTCTCCACAAGGATGTGTGTTGAGCCCTCTTCTGTTCACTCTGCTCACATATGATTGTGCAGCCAGCTACCCATCCAGGCTGTCACATTGTAAAGTTTGCAGATGATACAGCTGTGGTGGGATGCATCACAAACAATGATGAGTCCAGCTACAGGCAGGAGGTGGAACACCTGGAGAGCTGGTGCAAGGACAACAACCTTCACATCAATGTGAAGAAGACAAAGGAGATGGTTGTGGACTTCAGAAGGAACAAACACACCCACACCCCACTGAACATAAGTGGATCTGCGGTGGAAGTGGTCTCCAGCTACAAGTACTTGGGTGTACACTTGAATGATAACCTCAGCTGGAGCAACAACACCACCAGCCTGATCAAGAAAGGTCATCAGAGACTCTACTTCCTCAGACGGCTGAGACGAGCTGGTCTGAGTAGCCCAGTCCTCACCTCCTTCTACAGGTGTGCAGTGGAGAGCATCCTGTGCTCCAGCATCAACGTGTGGCATGGAGGCTGCACAGCTGCAGAAAGAAAAGCTTTACAGAGAGTGGTGAAGGCTGCACAGAAGATGTTGGAGTCAGTCTCCCCACCATCACAGACATCTACACCTCCAGATGCAGGAAGAGAGCCACCTGCATCATGAAGGACCCCACTCACCCAGCACACACACTTTTTGCCCCACTCCCCTCAGGACGGAGGTTGAGGAGCATCAAATGTAGAACCACTAGACTGAGGAACAGCTTCTACCCTGAGGCTGTTAGACTCATGAATAAATAAATAATAAGAATAATCACTGCAAAATATCACAACATGCTGATGCTGATCTGTTTCTTGTTGCTGTGTTCATCTGTGACCATCTGCTCATACAGACTCATGTTCGTGCTGCTGTTTGTAATGATGTTTTTCTATTACATTAGTGCTTAGTGTATTTCTAGTTGATGTTTTTCTTAGTTATATCCTAGATGTTATTACTGGGTTTTTTTTTTCTCTTACATTTTGTTGTCGGATGTTAACTGAGACCCTGCGTACATAATCTTGTTTCATCACATGTACCACATGCGGTGCAAATGACAAAGATTCTCTGAATCTCTGATTCTATAGCATAGCACTGAGCATGCACCAGGATCTTAAGCATAGCATTTGTCACACAAAGCTTTTAATAAAAACCCAGTAAACAAGTTCTCAGCTTCTTTTTGCAGAGAAAAACAACTTTTTAGAAGAAGGCACAGGTTTCGAACGTGAATTTTGGAGCTTCAACAAGACAGAGGTTGTTTCCTGAGGTCGACCATTTAGCTTAAGTCATAGCTTAGCTTTTCAGCTTAGCTGCTTTAAACGATCCAAAAACACGATTTTGGACGGTTAAAACAGATTTGAAAGAGAAAAGAAAAAGGGAGGGGCCAGTGAAGAGCACCGGAGTTGAGCCTTTTGTCATCCAGTGTCTTCAGTAGAAAGAGAGAGACATGAAGAAACGATAAAGCTGATAAATGAAAATGAGGTTGATAATTTTCATTCATCATGCAATTAATTGATTTATTGTTTATTGCGACAGGCCTAGTACTCAGTGAATATACGTGTACAACTCATTAACTTTTTGAAGTTAACTCTATTTAAGATGGATGCCATAAGCATTAAACTGTAGCCAACACACACAAAAAAAGACTACAGGGGTAACTCCATCAGTTTTACAGATACAGAGCCAAGACTTTGTGTGGTGGTAGCTAAGAATCATCATCACACAGTCTGAGAGCTAGCAGATCACACAACATTTCTGCTTAAAACCTTGGCATGTATGGCACAGAGAAACATGGATTTCTTCAAGGAAGACTAGTTTTTATTTCTGTTTTTAAAAACTGATTTGTTTCAAAACGACATCACAACACAAACATGATTCAGTTTACAGAAGCTTCTCCGAATTTAAGGATAAATGCATTTACCAGCTGGGGGAAAACCAAATGAAAAGGTGCAAATCCCCATTTATATTTAGCACATGGGACAAAACATCTACCGGTATTCTGACTGATCACATGAAACAGACACCAGTTCCCCAAAGTAAAAATCTATCAACTAGAATAGTAGCATCCATACTGCACCATTTCCCCGCCAGTAAAACAAATAAAGACCAGCCTCGTGAGAGCAAAAAGGCAATCAACTACAACTTATTGCCCCCTGCTGTGAACATATTGATCATCCACTAAAAAAGGAGTCGGCTGGAGGACAGAAATTTGATCACCAGCTTCCAAAAACAAACGTTTGATTTGTTCTGGACAGAAACAATGATTTAAGTGTTTATAAATCACCCCTGACAGTAAACATGCACTGAATTAGGGTTTTATTGTCCTCATCTTCAAAGGTTGTATAGGTCCAGAATGGAAAGTTGCACTTTCCAAAAATAAGTACCGGTACTGGTAAGAAAAGGAAAAAAAAAAGTGATGTTAAAAGCTAAAGTGGTTTTAGCAAATAGTCTGGACAGGATCATCACTGGAGAGACAGCAGCAGGAAACGCTAACAAAAGAGCCTGAGCAGGTTGACGGATCAGGGCTAAAACAGCAAAGGATGTTCATCTTGTCCTTGTATGACCTTTTCAGCATAACCATATTTTTCACTGTATAAGTCGCACCTTTATACATACATTTGCAAGTCCTAAAACTTATCCACCGAAGCAATTCATATGTTTTCCCCCCATATTTCGAACCAACTTTTGGCTGAGATCTGACGAATTCATTCATTTTGACATGGAAAATATTGAACACTAACATTTTCAGCTGCTAGAGGGCCCTCGAGCCTTCTGGCAAGCCAAGTGTCTCATTAATAGGTAAAAGTGGCTATTAATGAGACACTTGGCTTGCCATACCAAGCCACCTTCATCTCGCTCCAGAACTCCTGGAGCAAATGTTAAATCAGCTGCATTTTACTGCCCAGGCGAAATGCAGCTGATTTGACCATTAAAGTGCATTTATTAAGGAAAAGTTCAACTGAGACACACCTTTACTAGTGTGTCGAGCAAACAAATAATGGTTTTTAAGTGTTAATCTAGTTAAATTCTTGTTTAAGTACTCCCGTGCATGCTCCCGCAGCCTCCATTTGGCAGCCAATCGATTTTAGGCACAACACCGGCCCACATTTCAGGGTTGTCAGCGGTGATGCATAATAGATACGACTTGTGACATGTTTATGTTTTTTTCCACTTTATTAAGACATTTTTAAACTGATGCGACTTATAGGGCAGTGCGTCGTGTACAGCGGAAAATACAGTTCTTGTAACTCCAACACTAGATGACAAAGGGAAAATTATAGCAGTACCAGTAATATACTTTATAATGAAACTAGCATGATTAGAAGGAACACCTCACCTGTTACTTTGCAGGCCAAAGTTTTAATCCAAGATGTTATGTTCATTAGCTTTGCAGGTGAGCTTCAAAAACATTTACAGCGCACTCTTTCACTTCTTCCATGGTTTTCTCTTTCCATTCAGCCATGATGTATACCTTCATTTTTATCTCAAAGATGAGATTTTTAGTGAATACAAATTTAAAACCTTCCTCTTGCATGTCTGGTGCATTTTTGTCACCAAAATAAGCTTGGAAGATCCTGTTATAAAACAGCAAAGGATGTTAATCTTGTCCTTGCATGACCTTTTCGGCAGCTGGATAGCCACCAGGCTTTGTGAGGGTTGATGTCATCTTGTTTTGATTTTATGTGAAAATCAAGCAGAACTGTTTTTATTTTAGCGTTTGCAGGTAAATGTTTTCTTTTATGTAGCAGTGAGATATCAAACTACAGTAATCAGCTTTCTGGTTTTATCTATTTCACTATTTAATAAGTCTTTTATTCATAGGTACCTTTTTTTAGGTTTTACCCTCAATGAAATTGTATAAGTTAAATGCCCTCTTTCGCAGTGTTAACTTAATATAACTTATTTTTAAAACAGTTACTAATAAACCAAGCCTGATTTTTTTTTTACTCAAACGCTTTTAAAAGAGATTTGAATTAAATGCAATATTTTCACTAAAATGTTACAGGATGCCGTTTCATCATGGTTTAAAAGATGTATTGCAGTTTGGTTAAACTGATTTACCATATTTGACAGTTATCAGGAGTGAAAAAGGTCTTTCTGTTTGTTATTTTAAATAATTTTTGTATTTAAAATAAACTGGAGTGTTTGATTGTGCACAGACTAACATTAAAGATGTTATTTTAAATGAAAATCAGTGATTTTTAAATAATGTGTTGTTCTGTGACATCCTCAAGTTTCATTATCCTTTTATTCAACAGCAGATGGTGTTCAAGTTGTCTGACGACAGAGTGGGCTGGCGCAACGTCGTGCGTCATCAGCTTTCAGCGAATCAGAACTCTTGTAGTTCCATTTCCCAAGCAATCATGGATGATGTAGTTCTATTTCCTCGACCAATCACAGCACAAGAAAAGTACATGTAGCTTTCAAGATGGATGCGAGCTGCTAGCATAAGTTTCCGGACGTTTTACAACTCAATAAAACGCTTAAAAACATTGCAGAAAATTCTACAAATATAGCGATTCACATTCTACAGGTACACCAAGCTTAACGCTCAGCAAACAGCAATATAACTTGCCTACACTGACTTTTCTCCGTATCAACAGCAACACGTCAACTAGAGACAGGCCCGGGCAAAACCAAACCACGGCTGACAACACTAGTTTAAAGCCCCACTGATATGATTTTTATATTTTCATAAAATTGCTCAAAATATATATATTTTATCCTTTGAATATGTTCGTTTTTGCAAACAAAATGATAAATCACTTTAATTTTTGCTTTAAAAGTAATTTTGAACTTCAAGCCGTGTTTAATCATGGGAAATCCGATTACACACTAGTAACGCACCATCTGTGACGTAACACCGGACAGAGCTCTGGGCTCGTCACAGTGCGTGGGTATGAGCAGCTCCACATGAAGGTAAGTCTGAGGCCCTGTACACACGTAGCCGGATATCAGTAAAACCGAATAGTTTATCATGCGGTGTGGCCCTTCATCCACACGTGAACTCCGGTTGATGTAACTATAAACGAATAATAAAAAAACTCAGACCAAAGTGGAGATTTGAGAATTCTCCGCTTTCGAGTTTGCGTGTGGACTTTCAGAACCGGAGGTTTCTGCTCCAGCTGGAGCGGCGCTAACATCACATAATGCTCGGCGAAAAAAAAGCGCTAAAATGTCAACATACCTGCTCTGACATGATTCCCAGTCAGACATGATTCCCAGTCGACACTTTCCTGCGTTTTATTAAATTTGTACTCCAACACGGTATTTAATAGTAGTTCAACCTCGCGGTCTGTCCACACAAACGAACGAAAAAAAAGAATAATAATAACAGGAAGTTATGGCTGGGTTGAAGGGTTGTGGGATTGCACTACACTGCCACCTATGGATTCGGCATATTCTTTACAACGCTCTATGGTGAAAATAAACGGGGACATGTAGACGAACATTTTAAATATCCGAACATGTATGTACAGAGATTTTTTTTTGCGCAGATATTCGCTTTTCAAACACCAGGCTACGTGTGTACAGGGCCTGATACAGCATCAGACCTAAATTTGATCCTGTTGTTTCTTGTTCCATCACCCAAACTATTTTCTGCTTCCCAAAATGAAGACAAATAGCTCAAATCTTCACATAGATTGCCACATTCGTCTGGTTTTAAATTGTCCACTATTAAAGAGACCAGAGCCCTCTGCTTATCACTACGTCACAGATGGTGCGTTCGTGTGTAGTCGGATTTCCCATGATTAAACACGGCTTGAAGTTCAAAATCACTTTAAAAGCAAAATTAAAGTGATTTATCATTTTGTTTGCAAAAACGAACATATTTAAATGATAAAAAAATATATATTTTGAGCAATTTTATGAATAGTAAAAAAAATCACGTCAGTGGACCTTTAAGACAGAATATGCGTTTATTCCTGCTTTAAATGTAAGATACTACACATCATAGATTCTTTGCAAATGTAGAAAATAGCTTTTAAAAACGACACGGAGGTCATTTAACAATGAAATTGCACTTTCAGCGTGTGAACAACGTCCTCAGACTTTTCCACACAAACAAGTGACAAATCTTCACCAAAAGCTTCAAATAGCGTTTTAAAAGTTGGCAGTACCAACAGTATTTTTCTCAAGGAAACAAATAAAGAAGAAATAATGAATGTTGTTAAACAATTTTCAGACAATCGATCTAAAGACTATGTAGACATGGATATGAAATTTGTAAAATTTGTAATTAGTCATGTCATTGAGCCATTTATGTATACGTATTTGTAATTTATCTTTTTCTACTGGAAAATTTCCAAATATGAAAGTGGCCAAGGTGGTACCTCTTTTCAAAGATGGTGATAAAAGCCTATTTAACAACTACAGACCAATATCCTTGCTACCACAATTTTCAAAAATTTTAGAGAAATTATTTGTAATTAGATTGGACCATTTCATTGACAAACATAACATTTTAAGTAACAGTCAGTATGGATTCAGAGCTAAACATTCTACGTCAAATGCTATATTGGAATTAATAGAACAAATAACCACAGCGGTTGATCAAAAAAAATATTGTCTTGGGTTTTTTGTTGATTTGAAAAAGGCCTTTGATACTGTGGATCATACCATTCTCATAGACAAATTGAGTAATTACGGTGTGAGAGGACCAGCATTGCAGTGGGTTACTAGCTATCTCAGTGACAGGACACAATTTGTACAAATTAATGATGTAAGATCCAACCTCTGTAATATCACATGTGGAGTCCCTCAGGGTTCCATCGTTGGACCTAAATTATTTATTTTGTATATTAATGACTTGGTTAAAGTTTCTGTACATCTTAAATGTATCCTTTTTGCTGATGATACAACTTTTTTGTTGTGGTCATGATATTACACAGATCTTTGAATTTATGAAGCTAGAATTGGTAAAAATACAAAATTGGTTTAATCTAAATAAATTGTCATTTAATTTGGATAAAACTAAATACTGTATATGATATTTGGTTAAAAAAAACTACTGTTGAGATTCCATTTATGATTGACGATGTTGAGATCTGTCGTGTTAGTGAAGTGAAATTTCTGGGTGTCATCATTGACGACAAACTGACGTGGAAACATCATATAAATTCAGTAAAGACAAAGATAGCGAGATCTATTGCTGTTCTGTATAAAGTCAGGAACCTGTTAAATGACAAAGCACTGTACTTGTTGTACAACACAATTATTGTTCCACATATAATTTATTGTATCGACATCTGGGGTAAAGCATGTAAAACTTTCACGGAACCTGTTTTTTTGTTACAGAAAAGAGCTATAAGAATAATTACCAGAAAAAATTATTGTCACCCATCCAGCACATTGTTTCATCAATTGAAGTTGCTAAAATTCAGTGACTTGGTGGATTATAATATTTTGTCAGTCATGTATAGAGCCCATAAACAAGAATTACCATGTAATATTCAGATACTTTTTGTTAAACGTCAAAGCTGTTATAATTTAAAGGGAGAAGACATTTTTGTTAAACCTAAATACAGAACAAGTTCGAGGGGTCGGTCAAGCTCCATTCAGGGAATTGGTTTGTGGAATTATTTGGATACTGAAATTAAAAATGCCACTTTGTTATCCACATTTAAGAAATTAATCAAAACCAAATTATTACTGAAATATATAAGAATTAGTTTCTTGCTTGTCATTTTGTAATTTGACAATTATGATTTATTTTCTATTCTGTTACTTGTTTGATGATTTTATTTTGTCTGTTTGAACTGACTGTTTGAAAAATGGGGGCAGATATCATAAGATTTTTTCTTCATTCTGCCTCCCTTCATTTTATTTCTTGATATTGTATTGTCAAAATTGTGATTATTTTTTTGTGTTGTATTTTAAAATGAATAAATTTAATAAAAAATAATAATAAAAAAAAGTTGCTCAATGATAACATTTCAGCTTCAAATGACAATAACATGTAATTTCTTACAGCCTTTGAACATTTTCCAGCCAAAAAAAACCATCCTTTAGAGTCTAAAAACTTGGACATCCATTGTATGCCAACATGACGTTTCATAGTTCATATGAGACCACACATCAATTTAAATCCATTTTTAGAAGCACGTACGAGCCACCAGATGTAATTAGTATACCTACGGTCAGATTTACTGAGCTGTGCTGTACACTAAAATGTAAGAATGAACAGGTGCTACCTGTCAACCTTAGCATCAATTATATCACAAATTCTCTTCTTTTTCATGGACTAAACAATAAATCTGCGACCACCTGATAAGATATAAATCCCAATGAAGCATTAACTTATGTTGGTTCAGCAGAACTGAACCATTTATTAACAAATCATAAATTTAACATCATAACATATGTACAACTTGAGTGATCGATCAGTTTCCTATACATTAATGTCAGCACATGAATTACACGTCCATAATTTCTAGGAACAACAGAACAAGTTATGGGTCTTAGAATAACTTATATCTGCAGGCATTTAGCTTAAAGTTCTGGCAAGGATGGATAAGAGGAAGTTTAGGAGGAGTAAGAAAGATGGAGGAAGTACAGGAGGGGTAGTTATCTTGAAGTGAGTTTAACCAGAAACATGGCAGCCCTTCGAGAGGCGTCCGCTTGACTTCAGGTCCGCTAGTGAACATAGACTTTTTACCTTTGCGCAGACTCTCATCTAAATCTCTAGTAAAGTAGGGCCAACCTTAAACGTGCACAGATCGTCCATCCGGCTACGTTTTTTTGCAGGCTTCAACGTGTTCGCTTTTCAGCGTCTCCTGAGGTCCGCATCGACCGACTCAAAGTAGTGGCACTGTTCCGGTTTGGTTTTTCAAGATTAAAGATTTCTCAAAGGAGTTTTCATTCAAAATGGAGCTTTTACGCTCGATGTCGGACTTTATAACTAGCATGTTATAAGCCCTTACTGAAGAACGATGGTCTTTAGTGCTTGACCAAACGTCCGACAGCAGAAAAAAAAACAGAATTGAGACACCAGAGAAATGATATGACTTGATTAAGCTGTTTCTCATTTCTAAACAAAACTGAAGGTACAGTCTGCCATATAATTCAACTTTAGACAGTTATTTGACTTAACCCTCCTGTTATGTTACGGGTCAAATTGACCCGTTTTAAAGTTTACATTTTTTTTAAAAATAGTTAAAAATATTTTTTCTGCATGAAACTTTTTCTATTTGTCTTAATAGTTCCAATCAACATATAAATTGAAAATGATTCACTTTACACATTTGTACCACTCTCTGCGTCTACTTGTTACATCGATACTGTTCGGGTCAATTTGACCCGGCAGTCAAAATGAATGGTAAAAAGGGTAAAAACATTTCCAATTCTATTTGTTTCCTTGAAACTATGAGACATATTTCACTACACACACACACACACGCGCACACACACACACACACACACACGCACGCACCACACACGCACGCACACACACACACGCACACACACACACACACAACACACACACATACACACACACACACGCACGCACACACACACACACACACACACGCACACACACACGCACGCACGCACACACACACACACACACACACACACACACATACACACACATGCACACATGCATGCACATAAACCCACTTTCTCACTATTCTCTTTACTTCACAAGGAAACTGTGAGAAAGCAGGTGTTTATACAACTTTTGACGGGAACCTTTTCTGTTCCCGTGGGAAAACTCCACCCACACAAATCTTCATGACTCATTTGTCTTGATTTTAATGAGCGGGTCAATTTGACCCAGAACAGTAAATGTGTCTCAAGTTCAATTATAAAGATCACCCTTTGAAAAAAATAAAATAAAATGTAACATAATTTTTTTTACAAAAATCAATTTCAAGGATAATTATTGTTTTTTTGTGTGTAGGTTTTTTCAGCAAACATAAAAAATGTAAATCACATTGTTTATGTCCAAATGAGTTAGTCGTCATTATCCTTTATTTATGAGAAATAAAAAAAACATCATTGCACAAATATTGACTGACATGGTTAGTATTGGAGTTAATAATCAGATACAAAAAGGTTTTGGAGGATTTTTTGGGTTTCTGACACTATTACATGATTAAACACTCCCCGGGTCAAATTGACCCACGAACATTATTGCTGTACCTCAGAAACAAACATAACAGGAGGGTTAAGACATATACCAGCATATTAACACATGATCATTCAGCATATTGAAGAATACAAACATTGCTCATTTGAATAACAAGGTTATGCTTTGATTATATTTGAATTAGAACAAAATTAAAGAATAAAGAGAGTCTCTTGTGATTTAATTTGTGTCTTGATTCAAATTAATAAAATAAATCAGTGTTCTGTGTTCCACTGAGAGATTCAGTGAAAAAGTGTTTCATTTGGACAGTTCAGAGATCAGAGTGTGGTCCAGTACAGTCTCAGAAAGACAGGTGTATCCCTACACTAATAATATGTATTGGGGATCAGTTTCAGCCACAAACCACCCCAAATTACAGCTCAATATCTGTAAAATTCTTCTGTTTTTTCTATCTTGGTGTTTTCTAAGTTTGAACGGCTGTGATGGCCCAGTTGAATTACGTTGGCTCAAAAGGTTAATCAGTTGCAGATGTGTATTTGAACAGTAAATTCATCACAACTCAAACTGCAGAACAAAGTTTCATGGCATTCCCACTGTAAACCACTGATCTCTGCATCCAGTAGTGTGACAGAGATAAAATGGTCATGTGACCTGACACACTCATATAAGCCATTAAATTGTTTGTGAGAACCAAAGTGATTGTCGGCTAAAACTGTCCTTCTGTAACTGGGTCATTTGATTTGCTGAGTCAAGACACCCTCACACCCAGATGAAGTCCCTGCATGACTGAAGGCCTTTTTAAACCACGTTTCCTGACAGCAACCAGCGCTCGATCTAGATCTGTAAAAGTCCAGCCTAAAATTAGTGCCAGTCAGTGAGCTGAGTGGGTCAGAACTGGGCCACCCAGCCCAGCACACCTACTAATCAGTGTGCATTGAAATAGCTCAGGGTGGTCAGACTATACAGCTTGTAACGGAGAATGACAGCCAGATAATGGTTCCAGTCTGGTCACACATAAAACCAATAACAGTGTGAATGTTTATAAATCATTGCTGAGATCCGGTTTTCTTCTGTACTTATTTGGGCATTTAACACGTTCTGCAGTGTTTGTGCCACTTCAACAACTCAAACATCAAAATGTTCGGCTCCTTCAGGACGTTCTTGCTCTGATGTTTGGAATTTGTGCAGTTTTTTACTTTTTGAAATGCTTAGCCTTTCCGGCCATGTTTGTTTCATTGAAAATGAATGGAGCTCTCCTCACGTTTCAAAACGCTTGAGTCTTTTACAATCTTTTTCTGCTCATTTCAGCTGTTACTCTGGTTCAGCTTCTTTTCTGTGCTTTTTTCAGCTTTTTAAGTTCTTTTTAGCTTATTATTGCTAAATGCAACTTTTTGGCTACTTTACAGCTAATGTTAGCTTTATGTGCTCTTTTGAGCTTATTTCAGCCTATTTAAGTTTTTTTTTTTTTTTGCTTTTTCAGCTTCTTCCTGCTAAATACATTTTTTGTGTGTTTTTTTCAGCCACTTTCAGGTAATTATCTACTTATTTCAGCTGTTTTGTGTTCCGTTAAGATTCTATTTTTCTTTTTGTGGTTCCTTTTGGATAATTTTTCTGCTAATTAAGGCTTTTTGCATAACAGATTACAAAGGCAAAAACAAACAATGCCCCAGGGACCCATCTCTGCCTGATGCCCTCAATAAGTTTTATGCACGTTTTGATGATCCAAACAGACCAGCTAGCACCAGACTCACCTCATCACCAGATGAAGAGCATCTCAGGGTGTCCGCAGCAGAAGTGAGAGGCAGTCTCAGAAAGATTAATCCTCATAAAGCAACCGGACCAGACAACATCCCAGGGAAAGTTCTGAAGGAATGTGCGGACCAGCTCTGTGAGGTGCTGGCTGACATCTTCACCACCTCACTTGCACTGGAGTCAGTTCCCACCTGCCTGAAGACCGCGACCATCATCCCAGTCCCAAAGAGCTCCACAGTGACTGGTCTGAATGACTATAGACCGGTGGCCCTCACCCCGATAGTCGCTAAATGTTTTGAGAAACTGGTCATGTCCCACATCAAGGCAACCGTCAACATCAACGAGGACCCTCATCAATACGCATACCGTGAGAACCGATCAACAGAGGACGCCATTTCTTCCGTGGTCCACACTGCTCTCACCCACCTGGATCAGAAGGACTCATACGTGCGTCTGCTCTTTGTGGACTTCACATCTGCTTTCAACACCATGATCCCCCAAACTCTGATAGACAAACTATCTACACTTGGACTAAGCCCCTCTATTTGTAACTGGGTACTAGACTTCTTAACAGACAGACCACAGTCCGTGAAGATCCACAACTTCTCCTCCTCCACCATAACCCTCAGCACTGGCTCTCCTCAGGGATGTGTGCTGAGCCCCCTTCTGTTCACTCTGCTCACATATGATTGTACAGCCACACTTCCAGGCTGTCATATTGTTAAGTTTGCAGATGATACAGCGGTGGTGGGATGCATCACAAACAATGATGAGTCCAGCTACAGACAGGAGGTGGAACACCTGGAGAGCTGGTGCAAAGAGAATAATCTTCACATGAATGTGAAGAAGACAAAGGAGATGATTGTGGACTTCAGAAGGAACAAACACACCCATGCCCCACTGAAAATAGGTGGGTCTGCAGTGGAAGTGGTCTCCAGCTACAAATACTTGGGTGTACACATGAATGATAACCTCAGCTGGAGCAACAACACCACCAGCCTGATCAAGAAAGGTCATCAGAGACTCTACTTCCTCAGACGGCTGAGACGTGCTGGTCTGAGCAGCCCAGTTCTCACCTCGTTCTACAGGTGTGCAGTGGAGAGCGTCCTGTGCTCCAGCATCAACGTGTGGCATGGAGGCTGCACAGTTGAAGAGAGGAAAGCTCTGCAGAGAGTGGTGAAGGCTGCACAGAAGTCTGTTGGAGTCAGTCTCCCCACAATCACAGACAT
>JBBPBX010036528.1:14671-31433 GCA_038048925.1 Garcialebias charrua | reverse complement strand
CAGAAAAGAATGAGCTGAAGGAGCTTTTAATATTCTTAGTTCAAAACCTGAAGCACGACAAAGACAGAGAAAACTACTTTTGTGCCCGTTTGACTTTTTGGCTGCTCGTTTGGCATTCAAGTCACTGCATGGGTCTCAGCAAGATTAAAAGGAAGGGGTTCTCAAAGAACGAGGTCAATGTTTAATTTTTTTGTTGAATTGATAAATAAATTACAGCCAGATCGATAGACTTTTAATCTGCAGCCGGTCTTGACGGGGAGCCAAGTCCTGCTCTCCACCCACCATTTGCAGACTGATTATGAATGGAGCTTGTGTCCAGGAGGGCAACCTCCTCACCTGCTCCCACTTTTATCCACATTTAAGTTTAACACAAGGAAACAAGCATCAATACGAACAAATCTCAAGTTTTTGCAAATGATACGGGACTTGTTGGCCATCAAGATATAAAATGTTGTTTCTGGTCCCCTATCCTTTAATATGCATAAATATATGTTTTTGGCTACCGTGGTCTTTAAAATCAACTCCAACTTATTTAACTCAACATTTAAATTTTAATTTCTCCCATTTATGGGAGACACAGTTTTGCAAAAAATGATCAATATAGCTTAGACTAAAACATTTACAAGTCAGTGGTGAGACCAACTATGTTGTATGGTCTGGAGACAGTGGCATTGACAAAAAGACAGGAGAAAGAACTGGAAGTGGCAGAAATGAAGATGCTGAGGTTCTCCTTAGGAGTGACAAGGATGGATAAGATCAGGAATGAGATCATCAGAGGTACAGCACATGTTGAACAACTGGGAGATAAAGTTAGGGAGGCCAGACTGAGATGGTTTGGACATGTCCAGAGGAGGGACAGTGGGTATATTGGTAGAAGGGTGTTAGAAATGCAGCTGCCAGGTAAAAGACAAAGAGGAGACATATGGATGCCGTTAGGGAGGACATGGAGCCAGCTGGAGTGATGATAGAGTGAGATGGAGGAGGATGACTCACTGTGGCAACCCCTGAAGAGGGAAAAGCCAAAAGAAGAAGATAGCCTAAGACTATTTAAAGCCTAGTTTTCCTTCTAGACACGTTGCCTTTAATGCCAGAGTTTTACACTAGAATTTTCTTATGTTGGAAAGCTACAACATTGTGGCTGTTTTGGATTAAGCTTGAAAATAATGTATCTATTTAAATCTAAAAAAGCTAAGTCTGGTCCTCTGGACATTCAAAAAACAAAAAAACAAAACAAAGCAAAAAATTGTAGAAACGTTTCGTCTTTCGTCCGAAAGACTTCCTCAGTCTGAGGTGCTTCACCCACAGAAAAGTGGGTGAAGAATTTATCTGACAGACAGCTCACCCAGCCGGAGACAGAGATTCTTGCCAGGGGGCTAAACTTTGCAGTGGCACCAAGTAGAATTCCACTGGTGGAGATGATCACAGCCACTGAGTCAGCCATCCGTAACAACAAAATTAAAGACTTTGAAGCAGAACAACTCAGAGTCAAAGTTTCAGCCTGTCTCAGTAATGCTAAACCACCACCTTCCAACATCAGTAGAGAAGAGAGGGATGCACTCACCACGCTTAGCAAGGACAAAAACATCATAATTCTCCCAGCAGACAAAGGAAGGTGCACAGTGATTTTGAACCAGAAAGACTATCATGAGAAAGTTATGTCACTCCTTAGTGACTTAACCACTTATGAACCGCTGAAAAGAGATCCAGGAAGTGGTTACAAGAAGAAGTTGATAGATTGCCTGAAAATTTTGAAGCAGGACAAGGCTATTGACAATATTCTGTACCACAGACTGTACCCAGGGGAGGCCACGCCAAGTCTGTATGGTTTACCCAAAATCCACAAACAAGGTGTACCTTTAAGACCAATTGTTAGCATGATTAACTCTGTCACTTACAATGTTTCCAAATATCTGGCATCTGTACTCATCCCTTTAGTTGGCAGCTCAGAACACCACATACAGAACACCATGGACTTTGTGGATAAGGTGAGGGATGTCATCATGGAGACTGATGAAACAATGGTCTCTTTTGATGTTACATCACTCTTTACGTGCATTCCTGTTGATGAAGCAGTAGAGGTGGTCTGTTTAAGGTTAAAATCAGACACCACTCTGAACAGCAGAACCACGCTTTCCACAGAGCAACTGTGTCAACTCTTGAAACTGTGCCTGCAGTCAACCTACTTCACATATGGGGAGCAATATTATAGGCAGAAACATGGATGTGCTATGGGGTCTCCAGTTTCTCCTATTGTTGCCAACCTGTACATGGAGGAGGTAGAAAAGAGAGCCTTGACATCCTTTACGGGGAGACCACCAAGTCATTGGTTCAGGTATGTTGATGACACCTGGGTTAAAATTAAATCTCAGGAAGTCCAACATTTCACTGATCACATCAACTCTGTGGATAAATATATCAAGTTCACACGAGAAGATGTAAGAAATGGCAGGTTGGCTTTCTTGGACTGTGAGGTCTCAGTTTCTGATAGAGGAAATTTGCAAACTGAGGTGTACCGCAAACCCACCCACACAGACCAGTATTTACAGTTTGACTCCCATCACCCTCTGGAGCACAAGTTAGGAGTCATCAGGACTCTGTACCACAGAGCAGACAGCGTCCCCACTAACGCAGGAGCCAGACAGAAGGAGAAATCACACACAAAACAGGCTCTAGAGAAATGTGGATATCCTAACTGGGCCTTCCTGAAAGCAGAGAAGAAACCCAAACAGGACTCCAGCCAGCCATCAGGTGAAAAGAAGGAACCCAGACCCAGACCAGTGGCCATTCCATATGTTGCAGGGGTTTCAGAGACATTGAGACGTTTATTTTCTAAACACAACGTCCCAGTGGCTTTTAAACCTCAAAATACATTACGGCAAAAACTGGTTCATCCCAAAGATCCAGTCCCCCGGCAAAAACAGAGTAACATTGTGTATGCTGTTCAGTGTCAGGAGGGCTGTGATCAGTCTTATATCGGGGAAACTAAACAGCCACTGGCCAAAAGGATGGCCCAGCACAGAAGATCAACATCATCAGGTCAGGACTCTGCAGTCTACACTCATCTCCAGGCCAGCGGTCACTCTTTCAGGGATGAAGATGTTCACATCCTTGATAGAGAGGAACGATGGTTTGAGAGAGGAGTAAAGGAGGCCATCTTTGTGAAAAGAAACCGCCCATCATTAAACAGGGGTGGAGGCCTCCGGGTTCAACTGTCCCCCTCCTACAATGCTGTGATTGCTGGTATCACTCAGCCCTCTGTGAATAGCAAACAACCATCAGGGTGCTAACGATCCATTGTTAGGCTGATGGTCCTCCTTGATCATGTGAGCAGCTGGTTTCAGGCTGTCATCAGCCAACTGGTTGTGTAACACTGTGAGAGGGTGCTATTTATAAGACTGAGCTGAACCCAGCACCTCAGACTGAGGAAGTCTTTCGGACGAAAGACGAAACGTTTCTACAATTTTTTGCTTTGTTTTGTTTTTTTGTTTTTTGAATGTCCAGAGGACCAGACTTAGCTTTTTTAGATTTTTCTACCTGGATTATTGAGCATGCATCAGGGTATCTATTTAAATGTTTTTCCTACCATTATACAAGCAGGATGTCCCGCCCTGTCAAGAGAACCAAATGCTCCGCCTACTGAAACCCCACCCCCGTCGACAAGTGCCGGCACTCAAGTAGCGCTAAGCTAGCGACGCATAATACAGACGCGCTAACTAAAAAGCTATGACTATACTTTGACGACTACTACTACTACTATGGTAGTACTTTTTGTCCACCATCCCCCCACCTACCCCCACATCGACAAAAATCGCAAAAGATATGAGCGCCCTGCCAAACTCTAATGTCATGTTTTCAGCTTCCTGCCTCATCTGCTCTCAGCCGTCCACAAGCGCTCTTGGCCACGCCCACTTCTCCGTTCTGCACGGTGATCAGCTGCAGCAGGAAGTTTATCCTGCAATGTGGGCTGCACAAATGTGCAGCAGGTGCCAAATGATTTTGTGTCTCATCCATCAGTCAACCAGTTTTGTGTCACGTCCAATCTTATTTGGAAAACCGCGACAGAGCGAGTCCGTGACAAACGAACTGCGAAGTAGCGAGGAGCTACTGTAAGTGTTTAGTTGGCGCTGTATGCCAGCTGGCACCAACAATGGGTCACATCGGTTTAAGTCGTGTTTTCTGACGCGCATCCCAACCAGATTATATCAGAATCAATATGGCGGTGTCACCAGGCCTGCTTCAGGAGTGACGAGGCTCCTTCAGGAGACTAAAGCCATGCTCACGCTCATGAGTACCCCCCACTTTGCTCCCGCTTCTTCTTCATATCATCAAGCACATCAGCAGGCTTAACTGGGAAGGGATCAATACGTCGCTGAGGTCAGGGTGAGCAGCGTGAGGCTCATACTAATGGCGCTCGACTTCACTCGTCACTGTCAAAGCAACTCTCCGTAGATTGTTCTTTATCGTGCCTATCTTCGTCCAGGACTAAGCCACTATCTGTCTTCACAGGTGACCGGTGATTTAAATGATAACAAAGCAAAGGTCAATCCCTCTTGATACTGCCGCACCTTTAGTTAAGTGAAGAGAAACGTTGATACTGACATGCGGACAAGATCTTGGCGAGATTAGAGCTCCTTGCCGTGCCCATTAGTGCCGTTGGCTCGAGTGAGGTTTTTTCCCCTCCCCTCGTTCTAACCCCTCATTACAGCCAGTTTATCATGCCAAGAAAAAAGTGGCAAAAACAAATTAGTCCACGGAAGGGGAAAATAGCTCGGGATATCGATTCTCCCTTTTCATGCCAGAGTGGAGCACAGAAAATATTGGGCTATAAAAGGGAAACAAGGATATAAAGCCATTACGGTCCGCACTTAATTGATCCTACTTCCCATAACAAATTAATTGAGCGGAAAATGGCAGATGGCTTTGATGAATGTCATAAAAAAGGCTCGTCAGCAAGCCCGGCGTGCGCGACCCCTTCGCCGTAGCGCGTGCAGGAGCTGCTCGAGAAGCAGGTTTGTGGGGCTGCAGCGTGTGTTTCCTTGAGTACTTACATCCCAGTGATCCGGATGTTAATCACATTGACTTATTGACATCATCTCTAATTGTTTGCTGCTTCTCGGTGAATATTTTTTGCCCCTGCTTTCCTTAATGTCTGGTTTCTATCCCCCTCTGCAGTGGGTGCACAGGTGCACGTTCGCTTGCCTGCATGTGTGTGAGTGTCTGTTTGTTTCCGTATATGTTTATACTGACAGGCTGCTGTCCCAGTAGCAGAACAAATGCTAATTTAATCAATTGGCTATAAATCCTACTGGCCGCTGACTCATGCGTCTCCTGCCCTGGGGACTCCAACAAAAACCCTACCAGTGCAGTTTGTTCAGCGTACACACACACTTTTGCCCAAACACACACTGAGTTAACCATTCCCATCTTCTTCTATGTGCAGCCTTGTAGAATAGAATGAAAGGCCTAGCATTCCTTGAAGGAATGCATATCGCCTGCCGTCTTTCATGCCACAGTTTTATAGTAAGATCATGTTGGACCCGTTCATCCATTATCTTAATCTGCTTCCGCATTTCCTGGTCACTTGGGTCACTGGTGTCCATGTCCAGCAGTTACTGTGCGAGATGTGGAGGACACCCTGTACACGTCTCCAGTCCATCACAGGGACACACAGAGACACACGAGACAAACAGCCACTCATTCTCTCACTCACACCTAGAGACAATTTAGAGTTATCAATCAGCCTAACATGCATGTTTTTGGTCTGTGGGAGATGATTGTGGAATTCAGAAGGAACAAACACAACTACACCTCCCTGAACATATGAGGATCTGCAGTGGAAGTGGTCTCAAGCTACAAGTACTTGGGTGTACACTTGAATGATAACCTCAGCTGGAGCAACAACACCACCAGCCTGATCAAGAAAGCTCATCAGAGACTCTACTTCCTCAGACGGCTGAGACGAGCTGGTCTGAGAAGCTCAGTTCTCACCTCCTTCTACAGGTGTGCAGTGGAGAGCATCCTGTGCTCCAGCATCAACGTGTGGCATGGAGGCTGCACAGCTGCAGAAAGAAAAGCTTTGCAGAGAGTGGTGAAGGCTGCACAGAAGATGTTGGAGTCAGTCTCCCCACCATCACAGACATCTACACCTCCAGATGCAGGAAGAGAGCCACCTGCATCATGAAGGACCCCACTCACCCAGCACACACACGTTTTGCCCCACTTCCCTCAGGAAGGAGGTTGAGGAGCATTAAGTGTAGAACAACTAGACTGAGGAACAGCTTCTACCCTGAAGCTGTTAGACTCATTAATGTCTAACCAGAATAATCACTGTGAAAAATCACATGTTGCTGCTGATCTGTTTCATGTTGCTGCTGATCTGTTTCATGTTGCTGCTGATCTGTTTCATGTTGCTGCTGATCTGTTTCATGTTGCTGCTGATCTGTTTCATGTTGCTGTGTTCATGCATTCTTATCTGCTCATACAGACTCATGTTCGTGCTGTTCGACGTAATGTTTTTGTGCTATTAGTGCTTAGTTTATATTTAATTGGTGTTTTTCTTAGTTCATATCTTAGATCTTATTACTGTTTTTATTTTACATTTTATTGTTGGATGTAACTGGGACCCTGTGTACATAATCTCGTTCCACCACGTGTACCACGTGAGATGCGAATGACAAATAAATCTCTCTGAATCTGAAACTGGAGTACCCAATAAAAACTAAAGTGTGTTCACTTGAATCATTCATGCTGGGTACCACCATTAATTATATAAGTTGATATGCAATATTCAGAAATGTTCATGTTCTTCTTCTTTTGGCTTTTCCCTCTTCAGGGGGTCTCCACAGCGAGTCATCCTCCTCCACCTCACTCTGTCCTCTGCATCCTCTGTCCTCACTCCATCTCCATGTCCATGTCCTCACTCCAACTACCTCCATGTCCTCTCTAACTACATCCATATACAGGGAACCCCCGACCTACAAACGAGTTTGGGACCTAAGAACCGTTCGCAGCTCGATCCGTTCGCAGGTGGGGGGTGAAAATAGCGTCTCGTTCGTAGGTCGCTATTCTGTTCGTAGGTCGCGGAAATACCGCTAACGGACCGCCGCGCCCACATTTAACAGCATGACACTGACATACTGGGCTATATACATGCACAGAACTTTATTTACAAGCACTTATCTAAACAATTACACCACACATGCATCCATAAACACCTGTACATCAGTAACTTCACATCAGAACTGCAGCAAATCAGCAGGAAATCTCATCAGCCAAATGATGTCAACAATCACACATGAGCACTTCTGAAAGTGCAGCTTATCACATCTTTCCTGCAGCAAACCAGGGATTCCCATCAGCAAAATGATGTCAACAATCACACATGAGCACTTCTGAAAGTGCAGCTTTTCACATCAAACCTGCAGCAAACCAGGGATTCCCATCAGCAAAATGATGTCAACAATCACACATGAACACTTGTCAAAGTGCAGCTTTTCACATCAAACCTGCAGCAAACCAGGGATTCCCATCAGCAAAATGATGTCAACAATCACACATGAACACTTGTCAAAGTGCAGCTTTTCACAGCAAAACAGCAGCAAATCAGAGAGTCACATCAGCAAAATGATGTCAACAATCACACATGAACACTTGTCAAAGTGCAGCTTTTCACAGCAAAACAGCAGCAAATCAGAGAGTCACATCAGCAAAATGATGTCAACAATCACACATGAACACTTGTCAAAGTGCAGCTTTTCACAGCAAAACAGCAGCAAATCAGAGAGTCACATCAGCAAAATGATGTCAGCAATCACACATGAGCACGTTGCGTTGATGAGTGTCCATGTGCATGAGAAAGAAGTCCATGAACTCAGAAAAAGCGAGAAGCAGCAGAAAAATGAATCAAAATTGTCTTACTTTGACCGAAGTGTAGGTAGACAGATGTTGTTCTCATGATCAAACCTGCATCTGATGGAACTGCTGAGCCATTGCTCAACAATGAATGTTGGGAGCATTTTAGGCCAGCTGTAAGTTCAGGCATGTGTCAGTTCAGGTGTGTTGTCCTGATGTGCAATTGTCCTGATGTGAGCAGGTCTGTGCATCACATGAAGTTTTTCTGTTTTGACAGCAGTCATTTAAGAGTAGAAGGACACAAAGGTGATGGATGGAGGCAACATGCAGGACACCAGAGGCAGGAGGAACAGACGTCCAGGAACACAGTGTTGCAGGACATCCATTCATGTAGAACGTGCAACATGTGATCTGTGTAAGAATGAACACAAACATGAAAATGTGCAGTTACAGCTGGAAAATCACTTGTTAAGAAAACATGAAAAACACACAGACAACAACAACTTCTCCTTACGTGTGTGGTGCATGTGTGGAGGACAGGCTGGAGGACAGGCAGGAGGCAGGAGGACAGGCAGGAGGCTGGAGGACAGGCAGCAGGTGTACGTAGCACCCTAGGCTCATCCATGAGGTGGATCAGCACGCAGACGAGCTGTTGAAACACAAACACACACAGAAGTCAACACCTGCACATAACAACAACACAGACAACAACAACTTCTCCTTACGTGTGTGGTGCATGTGTGGAGGACAGGCTGGAGGACAGGCAGGAGGCAGGAGGCAGAGCAGGCTGGAGGACGGTACGTGGTACCTGACGCTGTTCCATGAGGCGAAACAGCAAGTGGATCTGTTGAAACACAAACACACACAGACGTGAACACCTGCTGATAACAACAACACAGACAACAACAACTTCTCCTTACGTGTGTGGTGCATGTGTGGAGCATGAGGACAGGGAGGAGGCTGGAGGACAGGCAGGAGGCTGGAGGCAGAGCAGGCTGGAGGACGGTACGTGGTACCTGACGCTGTTCCATGAGGCGAAACAGCAAGTGGATCTGTTGAAACACAAACACACACAGACGTGAACACCTGCTGATAACAACAACACAGACAACAACAACTTCTCCTTACGTGTGTGGTGTGGTGCGTAGCAGGTGTGTGGATGGACCAGGGGGACGTGCCGCTTTGGAGGCTGTCGAGAGAGAGGTGATGATTACAGTAGGTGTAGATGTAAGTTAAAAAAAAAGAGAAAATAAATTAACATGTCTTTGCTGTACCTTTCTGACGTTGCTGTGCTGGGATGTGAGGGTGGGCAGGTCAGTGATGGGATGGTGGAGTTGGTGAAGAGGAGGGGGAGGAGGAGGAAGGCTGTGAACATAAGCAGAGACAGATGACATTAATTTGTGTAACATGACAACTCCAAAAAAAAAAAAAACATTTCATTTCAGTACGTGCTGTACCTGGAGGGAGGGAGCGGGGGGGGGCGCGTGTTTCACTGGGGAGATGGTGGGCTGTCCATGTCTTCCTCCTGGCTTGCTGCAGTAGGACTGGATGGCCTCTCGTCCGCTGGGATGTCCAAGGCCTCCTCCTGGCTTGCTGCAGGAGGACTGGATGGCCTTTCAGCTGGTGCACCAGCAGATCCTGGAGGCGGTGCTGTGACCTTTGTAAAATATTGCAGCATGCTGCTCTGCACCTTTTCAAGCTTTTTATCATCCAGGATCTGCTGATAACACGCAACTTCATTGAGGACACCCCGACGGACCTTGGCGAACCTCTCACAGTCGGAGTCCTGCTTCTCCACCCTCGCCAGGAAGTTGTGGAGATCCTGAAAGGCCAGCACCATCTCCTGCCTGGTGAAGGTCGGAGGAATGACCTCCACCTCCTCCTCCTCCTCCACTTCCTCATCCGGGACGTGCCTGTCGAGCTGAATCAGGTCGTCTGGGGACAGGTCCTCTCCTGATGCACCCAGCAGGTGTTCGATATCGTCCTGGTCCATTTCGAGCTCCAGTGACCTGCCCATCCTCACAACATCCTCGATTACACGGTCCACCTCCTGGGAATCGTGTACCCCCTGAACAAGCTCTGGACAGAGCTTCTTCCAGACTCCGCTCAAGTTCTGTCCAGTAACACGATGCCAGGAGTGGCCAATGTTGTGCACAGCATCGAGGATGTTGTACTTACGCCAGAAGTCTTTCAGCGTGAGTGTCTGAGAGTTCTCCGTTGCCTCCAAAGCGGCACGGATGACTCGCTGCAGGTAGTACGCCTTAAACGTACTAATAACCCCCTGGTCCATTGGCTGGATCAAAGAGGTGGTGTTGGGAGGCAGGTACACCACCTTCACATGCCTGTTCAACTCGGTGAGAGCAGGGGGGTGTCCTGGAGCGTTGTCCAAGACCAGCAGGACTTTAAAGGCAATCTTCTGGTCATTGCAAAAACGCTTCACTTCTGGAACAAAGTTGTTGGTGAACCAATTTTTAAAAACTTCCAGCGTCACCCAAGCCTTTTTATTAGACGCCCAATAAACAGGAAGTGTAGATTTATCAACATTTTTGAAGGGCCTGGGTTTATTAAATTGGTACACCAACAACGGCTTGAGTTTGCAATCACCCGAAGCATTGCCCCCCACCAGCAAGGTCAAACGCTCCTTGCCGACCTTGTGGCCGGGTGCGGTTCGTTCTTCCCTACTGATGTAGGTCCTGTCTGGCAAACGCTTCCAGAACAGCCCTGTCTCATCCACATTGAAGACTTGCTGCGCAGTGTACCCGCCATCCCTGATGATCTCAGCCAGTTCTGCTGGGAATGCCTCAGCTGCCTCGTGGTCAGCGCTTGCTGCCTCTCCTGTTTAAATGCACACAAAATGACATGGTTAAGCTGTTGTAACACACTGTAATAAAATGAAAAAAATATATATATATTCGTTAGTCGAGGACTACCTGTACTGTATGCATTACAGTATTAAAAAAGAAAAATGAGAAATTAAAGTGCTCACCCTGCACTCTGATGTTGTGGAAGTTGTTTCTCTTCCTAAACCGATCAAACCATCCTTTGGAGGCATTAAACTCCCCTGATGTGCTGCTCGAAGTCCCTCCTCCAGCGCTTTGGGAGGACGTCCCTTCACCCGGATCGCTCTGAGAGGACGTCCCTTCACCCGGATCGCTCTGAGAGGACGTCCCTTCACCCAGATCGCTCTGGGAGGACGACCCTTGACCCGGATCACTCTGTGCAGCCCCCTGCCCCCCCGCACCCCCCTGCTCCCCTGCACCTACCCCAGTCAACCCTAGTTCCTGCAGCCTGTCATAAATCATCTTTGCCTTTTCACAAATCACAGACATCCCAACTGGTATTCTGCGCTGTGTGTTGTCCTCCAGCCAGAGGACAAGCAACCTTTCCATCTCGACTATTCTCCCCGTCCTTTGCTTGGTAATGATGGTGGACTTCATGGGGGCTGAAGCACGCACCTGCTGCAAAATGCGTTCTTTGTCCGCCATTATTGTCCCCACAGTTGACCTCGGCAACCCTAGCGCCTCTCCAATTTTAGAGGGAGTCATGCCCTGATCTGCCATTTTTATTATTTTTGCCTTCGTCTCCAGCGTTATGGTACGACGAGGTTTTTTCCCCTGTGCCGCGTCCGCGGACTTTGCAGGTCTCTTCGGAGCCATTCTTGTTCAAGCTAAGGTGCTAATTCCTAAGGAGCAAAAATTAAAATTAATGCTAACGTTCAAAAATGAATGCTGACGTTTGCTTTCGTCTAAAAATATTTTTTCATTTAGTACTGGACCGTACCTGCCCGTTCGATGACCCGTGGACAACTCCTGTCGTTCTCGTCACAATTAGCTAACGTGCTAACTCCTAAGGAGCAAAAATTAAAATTAATGCTAACGTTCAAAAATGAATGCTGACGTTTGCTTTCGTCTAAAAACATTTTTTCATTTAGTACTGGGCCGTACCTGCCCGTTCGATGACCCGTGGACAACTCGTGTCGTCGTCGCGTCGACTATTAGCTAAATGCTAACTCCTATGGAGCACAAATTAAAATTAATTCTAACGTGTGCTAACGTTGGCTTTAGTCTAAAACTGATATAAATTTACTGTAAATGTACTGTACCTGCTCGTAGGTTCTTCGTACGTTTTTTTTTCTCGTGTTCTTCGTTCGTGTTCTTCGTTCGTGTTCGCTGTTCGTAACTGTCTTCTACCATCAATCACCGTAGAAAACCACGAGGCACAAAATGGCCGCAGCCCTTTAAATAGTTACCGCTTTACCTGTACGGATCCCTCCGCCGCCAGCTGCACTGCGGCTGTGTGTACATCCGCCAGAAGCCCAGCCCCCCCCTCTCGCTGGCGGTACTTTTCCACTGCCATGCGCAGTGTCACGCCCATGCCCAACCAGCAACAGCCAAAGGCAATCCCCTCCCCCACCTCGCCGATTGCCGTTTTGTGACGCAGTTTCGCCGTAGCTCGATTATATACCTGTAATGGGGCTCGTTCGTAGGTCGTGTGCCGTAGGTCGATTATATATTTTTAACTTGGTTCGTTCGTAGGTCACATATTTTCTGCCGTACGTCGATGGTATTCTTCTACTTTAACTCGTTCGTAGGTCCCGTGGTTCGCAGGTCGATGGAGTCGTAGGTCGGGGGTTCCCTGTAAAGTAGTACTATTATAATTACATAATTTTTAATTTTTAAGCCGATGTACAAAGTTTACGGCAGTATCCGACAGTTTCCACCAGTTTTTGGCAGTCAGTTTTCAGCAGTGACCACCGGTTTAGCCTTAGCCAGTTAGCTCCAGCCTCGTAGCTCCAGCCTTGACAGCTGGCTTTGTCCGATCTGAGGTTCCTGCGCTCGGATACATGATCTGGAGCTGAACAGTGGTTTTGTGGAGGAACGGATGGGCGAAGCAAAACAACACTGTTGACCGCGTGAAGCAGCAGACAGCAGCGAGCCGGACCGGAGAAGCAACGAGCTAACATTCTAATAAGCCTTGCTGTAGGATGCAGGGTTGGATGCTAACACCCCATTAGGGGACACGGAGCTGAAGGGCGGCGGCCGGGAGCTCGCCTCCATGTCCGCCTGGCAGCCTAAGATGTTGTCTGGACACTGAGCTAACATGCGAAAACATGGACAAACAGCTGCGGCAGCCTTGGCTGGGCTAACATGCTAACAGGTGCTGCTAATGGCGGGGCTAACATGCTAACGCGGAGCAGCTTGTTTTGTATGGACGCCGCAGAGAAACGGTTTTCAGTAAGTTATTAACCCTTTTTCTGGCTATAAATGCATGAAGTTAACATGCTAACAGTCCTTCCTGTAAACAGTTTGGAGCACATGAAGCAGCACGAAGTTGCGGAGCTCGGACGTGCAACGAGCTAACATGCTAAAAGACGAGACAAGCTTGACCAGCTCAAAGTAAGAAATTAAATTTTTATTTTTAGCCCTGGACTGTATGTGTTTTTTGATAATTATGTAGCTGTGTTAGGATAGGCGAAGTGCTTGGTAACTTGGTAACTGTTCATTACCGTACATGTACGTGTATCAGTGGCGGCTCGTGTGGCATATACAGGTGGTCCCCGACTTATGAATTTTCGACTTATGAATGGTGCGTAGGAGGAACGGAACTCGTTCGTAAGTCGGGGACCACCTGTAATAATGAATTCTGTTTAATCAAGTCCAAGTTTAATGAGTCCACTCTGTGGGTGACCCAGTTTCTAACAGTTGAAAGGTGTATTTTAACGATTTTCTCAAGTAAAAAATAACTAAACTGAACTATAATCCTTAGGTGTATTTATTTATTCATTTTTTGACTGATCATTTTAAGTGAATAATGGGAACAAAAGGTACTGGAGAACATTGTCAGGAATTGATGCAATGATGCTTCAGTTTTGCAATTCAGTTGCTGACCAGTTCTCCACATCATGCAAATGGTGTGGAAAAAGAAATATGACATTTGTTATGTCTTCAGCACAGATGGACAGAGATTTGTGTCATCAGATGTTAAAACATTCAGCTGAAAATCTGCATCAGTCAGCCCTGAAGAAACATGAAACATTCAAATAAAACAGGACCAAGAATACATCCTTGAGGAACCCCACGTCAGAAAATCAAGAGAGGAAGTGTTAGGATCTGAATGTTTTGATCGAAGGTAGTTTCCTTTTGAAACGTGATGTTTTTCTTTTCTGTATCTTGTTATCCTTGGGTTTAATTTAATGTTGTTTACATCTGTCGTTGAGTTTGTTTCTACCACTGCACTTCACTTTAGTTTCCTATCGTTCTGATTAGCATCTGTTTTGGTTTCCCCCTGTGTTTTCTGTGACTTCCCATGTTTCTACTCCATGGACCTGACACGCCCACACCTGCTCACGATTTGTTTTTCCACTCAACTGTTGGTAGTTTAGCTCATCAATCTGTTAGTAACGCCGTCCGATCATACTCAAGACTTCTGATGTTTCTCCCCGAGTTTTCTCAAGTTTTATAAGTTCCCGGCTGTATTTTTGCAATAAATCCTTTTTAAAGAAATTCTCATCCAGTCTGCGTTCTGGGCCCTAACTTCCAACAACCATGACAGGAAGCTCCATCATCAGCCATAACGTTTCTGTTTGAACCACTTCAGAGACACACCAGGAATCCAAACCCGTCATTGTGTTCCTGTTGGTATGAAAGAGTTTTTTATCGTTGGCTTTTCTTTACGTTTTGTTCTTTTGTTTGTGATTGTTGTTTAGTTCACTGTGTTTTCCTCTGTACCACCACAGCCTCCCTGCCACGCCCAGTTACACCTGTTCTCTTTTCCAATTCGTCGTCCAGTCTTTACTCCAGCTTCATCTGAGCATCGTTGCCCCCCCCCCCCCCACGTCTCTTTGTGCATCTTCTTGATTCAGTTGTGTGCGTGTCTTTGTGGCCATGACAGCCTTTTTGTTATCCTTCACTAAATCTTTTCGTTTGTATTTGAAGCTCATCCTGTCAGTGTTCCTTCCTGGGTTTGAAACCACCTAAAATCATGACTGTGAGACCAACAGGAGTCAGAAAGTCTAAAGAAAACGCTCGTTGGCTGCAACTTCTCATCAGTTTGGCTGATTTTGGTTGTTGCTTTCATTTGTTTTGATTTTCTGTGAATTCTGAAACATTTTAAGCCCAAAAACTGTGTAAAAAAGTTATATATTCATCTCATCCAGACCTTTTGTCCTAAGCTCTTGTTATACTATTATATTACAGCTGAACAAACAAGTTATTTATCTATTTAGCTAAATTAGCTGAAATAAAAGCATAGCACTTTATTTTTTTATTTCTAGGTGCAGTCTCTGATGGCTCAAACCTGTCTCAGTCAGGTTTCTGTTCAAATATGGCTCAAATTTAAACAAAAATGCAAATTTATGCACATTTTTATTGCTCTGGTTTGGATTTAGAAGCGAGCAGCAGATTTTCTGATTAAACCCACAACAAACACGAAGGAGCCTGAGAGCAAAGTGCAAAATCTAAAAGCAGGAGCGAGACTTGGCTGAAGTCAGAGCCACAGGCCGTCGTATCGACTCCTGAAAGAGGGTTTCTGTTTTTGTGAGTCGGATCAATTCTCTTATCGTTGATTTGCTGAACTTTAGTTGAACCCGCTCATCCAAAATTAAAACCTTTTGAGTTTTATCTTCCAGCTGCTGAGAAACAATCGCTCATTCCCACAGACCCCTAACCTTCAAGTTTCATTTATTACATCTAAAAACGATTCAACAAATTGTTGTTTCTGCAACAAATACAGTTTCTGATGTCACGCAGAATGTGTGAGTTGTGGCCGCTCTGATGTGAGTGCACCACAGCATCGTGTGAAAGTCTTCATACATTTTACCTGCAAGCTGTTGAACCTTCTTGTCATTTTCAACAACGTTTTGAGGCCACGCTGAGAACATTCGAAAGTTTGACATTAAAAAGTCAAATTTTAATAACAGAAAAACGTTGTCTTGTTGAAAAGTAACAAGAGGTACACCGATGTCCCTCGATCCTGAGGGATTTGAACAGTGAATGTTTGCAGCTTTGGTGATGAGTGTCTTTCTGGACTGGAGTTGATCAGGGGATGTAAGAAAACCTAAATGTTTTTACTACAAGACATTCAGCCTCTGTTCCACAGTGTACATCTGTATATTGGTGTATATTTTAGATAATTTATACCTCATCATCTGTGTTCTTTGTTAAGACAGGGCTCTCTCTAACCTGTAGAAATAAAGTATGAATAATAAAATTTAAAAAAAGAATTGAATATCGTGTATTTTTGTGGCAAAGTTAAACCAACACATGCAGCGTTTTGGGTTGTTTTTTGTATGTTATCTATCTATCTCTATCTATCTCTATCTATCTCTATCTATCTCTATCTATCTCTATCTATCTCTATCTATCTCTATCTATCTCTATCTATCTATCTATCTCTATCTCTATCTATCTATCTCTATCTATTTATCTATCTATCTATCTCTATCTATCTATCTCTATCTCTATCTATCTATCTCTATCTATCTCTATCTATCTTCTATCTATCTCTATCTATCTATCTCTATCTATCTCTATCTATCTCTATCTATCTATCTCTATCTATCTCTATCTATCTATCTCTATCTATCTATCTATCTATCTCTATCTATCTCTATCTATCTATCTATCTATCTATCTCTATCTATCTCTATCTATCTATCTCTATCTATCTCTATCTATCTATCTCTATCTATCTATCTCTATCTATCTCTATCTATCTCTATCTATCTATCTCTATCTATCTATCTCTATCTCTATCTATCTATCTATCTATCTATCTATCTCTATCTATCTCTATCTCTATCTATCTATCTCTATCTATCTCTATCTATCTCTATCTATCTCTATCTATCTCTATCTATCTATCTCTATCTATCTCTATCTATCTCTATCTATCTATCTCTATCTATCTCTAT
>JBBPBX010036527.1:0-21023 GCA_038048925.1 Garcialebias charrua | reverse complement strand
ATGTATTGTTAATTCTACGTGAGTGAGGTTAGCCGCAGGATCTTGCGACAAGTCCTCACTCCAGCCTCTCCAGTAACGGGTTTTTTAACTTTTATCCTTGCACACGAGTATTACCCGATATGTCTCAAGATTAGTTAGAATTAAGGCTGAGACGAGGTAATTCACTTAGGCTTGTTCACTGTCTTCATCTGACATGTCACACCCTTAGTCCCACTCCGATTTGATAGCCCGACTTAGCAGAATGGAGTCAGATCGTATCTCCCGGAGAAACATGCATTAAACGACAGCTTACCTCTGTAGATGGTAATTGTTTCTGGCCTAATAAATTTTAGGATCTTGGAAAATAAGATCCTAGGATGTTGTTTATATCTTTTTGGCTAACACAACCATTTAAAACCTCCAATAATCTTGTTGTTATCTTGAACCAAGTTTTCCATCATTTAATATCAAGGTGAGTCAAGGAAAATCCAAATTTGTACGTTTTTATGTTTCTTTATTTTTCTAGTTGCAGGGGTAACAGCATAAGCACTACTTACTACAGAAAAAGATTTAATCAGGTTACATGATTTGCATTTAAGAGATAAAATGATTCACAGCTCACCAAAGATGTCCTCCACACGCTGGGTCTTAATGTGTTTTTAAATTGAGTTGCAATCCAATGTATAATTTGTATAATCTTCTAAAATGTTGGTTTATTCTACAATAATCTGATTCCGATCAAATATGTTTAATCCATCCAGGTAATCTTGGTGTGTTCCAACTTGTGTTTTTATCTCCACCAGAAAACTTTGTTCCAATCCTATCAGGAAATCTTGTTGTTGTTCCACAGAAAAAACCTCCAGGTGATGCTGTTGTGCTCCAATTAAAAGTCTGCACTCCAGCAGACTGGACAAATCTTTGTTTAATCCCACATAGGAAAAGCTTGTGTTTCCAATTCTTCAGGAAAAACTTGTTTTGTAATCATCCACTTTAGGAAAAACTTGTTTTAATCAACCATCAGGGTGCTAACGATCCATTGTTAGGCTGATGGTCCTCCTTGATCATGTGAGCAGCTGGTTTCAGGCTGTCATCAGCCAACTGGTTGTGTAACACTGTGAGAGGGTGCTATTTATAAGACTGAGCTGAACCCAGCACCTCAGACTGAGGAAGTCTTTCGGACGAAAGACGAAACGTTTCTACAATTTTTTGCTTTGTTTTGTTTTTTTGTTTTTTGAATGTCCAGAGGACCAGACTTAGCTTTTTTAGATTTTTCTACCTGGATTATTGAGCATGCATCAGGGTATTTTGAACCACTTTGGCCAGGATTGCCTCAAACTTGTTAGAGAGTTTGAGAAAACAGCTAGGAAGAGGGCGGACTACAGGAACCACTTGCGATTCAACCTTAGATGCAGACAAAGTGGCATTATTCCTAAGAGCCTGGAACTGAATTCATCGGTCAGCGGGCACCGGGCAAGCAACATCCTTCAGAAGGCACAGACGCAGCTGCTGAATGAACGGGTAAGACAGACCAATTTTACCATTGAGGCCTTGAAGGCCAAAGAAGAGCAAATTTATCAAAAACTAACAACGTGCCTAGATCAGACCACACTTCAGCAAGTGATGGACTGTACAGATCGGGCACGCTTAGCACAGCATGTCAAGTCCAAGACTCGACAACAAAACAAATTTAACTCACTGATAACTCGTCAACACCATAACAATTCCAACAACAACACATTCAGTGTAAGACAACACTCCGATACACATGCCGGGGAGACAGAAAAGTGGGTGAAGAATTTATCTGACAGACAGCTCACCCAGCCGGAGACAGAGATTCTTGCCAGGGGGCTAAACTTTGCAGTGGCACCAAGTAGAATTCCACTGGTGGAGATGATCACAGCCACTGAGTCAGCCATCCGTAACAACAAAATTAAAGACTTTGAAGCAGAACAACTCAGAGTCAAAGTTTCAGCCTGTCTCAGTAATGCTAAACCACCACCTTCCAACATCAGTAGAGAAGAGAGGGATGCACTCACCACGCTTAGCAAGGACAAAAACATCATAATTCTCCCAGCAGACAAAGGAAGGTGCACAGTGATTTTGAACCAGAAAGACTATCATGAGAAAGTTATGTCACTCCTTAGTGACTTAACCACTTATGAACCGCTGAAAAGAGATCCAGGAAGTGGTTACAAGAAGAAGTTGATAGATTGCCTGAAAATTTTGAAGCAGGACAAGGCTATTGACAATATTCTGTACCACAGACTGTACCCAGGGGAGGCCACGCCAAGTCTGTATGGTTTACCCAAAATCCACAAACAAGGTGTACCTTTAAGACCAATTGTTAGCATGATTAACTCTGTCACTTACAATGTTTCCAAATATCTGGCATCTGTACTCATCCCTTTAGTTGGCAGCTCAGAACACCACATACAGAACACCATGGACTTTGTGGATAAGGTGAGGGATGTCATCATGGAGACTGATGAAACAATGGTCTCTTTTGATGTTACATCACTCTTTACGTGCATTCCTGTTGATGAAGCAGTAGAGGTGGTCTGTTTAAGGTTAAAATCAGACACCACTCTGAACAGCAGAACCACGCTTTCCACAGAGCAACTGTGTCAACTCTTGAAACTGTGCCTGCAGTCAACCTACTTCACATATGGGGAGCAATATTATAGGCAGAAACATGGATGTGCTATGGGGTCTCCAGTTTCTCCTATTGTTGCCAACCTGTACATGGAGGAGGTAGAAAAGAGAGCCTTGACATCCTTTACGGGGAGACCACCAAGTCATTGGTTCAGGTATGTTGATGACACCTGGGTTAAAATTAAATCTCAGGAAGTCCAACATTTCACTGATCACATCAACTCTGTGGATAAATATATCAAGTTCACACGAGAAGATGTAAGAAATGGCAGGTTGGCTTTCTTGGACTGTGAGGTCTCAGTTTCTGATAGAGGAAATTTGCAAACTGAGGTGTACCGCAAACCCACCCACACAGACCAGTATTTACAGTTTGACTCCCATCACCCTCTGGAGCACAAGTTAGGAGTCATCAGGACTCTGTACCACAGAGCAGACAGCGTCCCCACTAACGCAGGAGCCAGACAGAAGGAGAAATCACACACAAAACAGGCTCTAGAGAAATGTGGATATCCTAACTGGGCCTTCCTGAAAGCAGAGAAGAAACCCAAACAGGACTCCAGCCAGCCATCAGGTGAAAAGAAGGAACCCAGACCCAGACCAGTGGCCATTCCATATGTTGCAGGGGTTTCAGAGACATTGAGACGTTTATTTTCTAAACACAACGTCCCAGTGGCTTTTAAACCTCAAAATACATTACGGCAAAAACTGGTTCATCCCAAAGATCCAGTCCCCCGGCAAAAACAGAGTAACATTGTGTATGCTGTTCAGTGTCAGGAGGGCTGTGATCAGTCTTATATCGGGGAAACTAAACAGCCACTGGCCAAAAGGATGGCCCAGCACAGAAGATCAACATCATCAGGTCAGGACTCTGCAGTCTACACTCATCTCCAGGCCAGCGGTCACTCTTTCAGGGATGAAGATGTTCACATCCTTGATAGAGAGGAACGATGGTTTGAGAGAGGAGTAAAGGAGGCCATCTTTGTGAAAAGAAACCGCCCATCATTAAACAGGGGTGGAGGCCTCCGAGTTCAACTGTCCCCCTCCTACAATGCTGTGATTGCTGGTATCACTCAGCCCTCTGTGAATAGCAAACAACCATCAGGGTGCTAACGATCCATTGTTAGGCTGATGGTCCTCCTTGATCATGTGAGCAGCTGGTTTCAGGCTGTCATCAGCCAACTGGTTGTGTAACACTGTGAGAGGGTGCTATTTATAAGACTGAGCTGAACCCAGCACCTCAGACTGAGGAAGTCTTTCGGACGAAAGACGAAACGTTTCTACAATTTTTTGCTTTGTTTTGTTTTTTTGTTTTTTTGAATGTCCAGAGGACCAGACTTAGCTTTTTTAGATTTTTCTACCTGGATTATTGAGCATGCATCAGGGTGTTTTAATCCTGCTATAATCCCGTCAGGAAAGCCCGCACTTCCAGCAGACTGAATAAATCTTCGTTGTAATTCCACAGAAAAACTCCAGGTAATTCTGTCGTGTTAAAAATCCCAGTTGTAATCCATCAAACTGTTCAGGGCTAAAAAATCTGGTAATCCTCCCAGGCAAAATCAATTATTCCTCAAAAGTGTTATCCATTCAAGGATATTGTAATCCATTCAGTTGTTCTGCGATGCTGATGAACAAGGTTTTCAAAGCAGGCTGTGACCGGAAAGAACATCCTGTTCTCTCAGACTTTAAACAATCAGTCCTCCATGGCCAGGTCTCCGGGCTGATGTCTTCCTTCACATCAAGGGTTCAGAAAAATAGTATTTTCCTTTAAATGATGTTTAATCCATCATTTTATTCTGTGGTACTGACGAGAGACCTTCCGAAGCAGGCCGGAGACTAAAAATAGAACATTGTGTTCTTTTAGACTGTAAACTACTTTACGCTTGACCTTCGATGTACAAAACTTCCTCCAAACTCCCTTCAAGCTTCTGTGGTACTGATGAACAGGCCTTCCTTAGCCGGCCGGAGCCTAAAATTGGAACATAGTGTACTTACAGAAACAACTTGCCCGCTGCACTCCTGACTCTCTGCTTTAATTCATCAAAGCTTGTAGTTTTTTCAACAAAATTCTTGGTTCTGTCCAGTTGATGAGGTATTTTCAGCAGGGTGGAGATAAAGAGCACACCGTGTTTTCTCAGTTCTCAGTCCAAGGCCAGTCAGCCTTCAGTGGGCAGATCCTGCTCCGGGGTCGGTCTCGGATGACCCAAAACAGTAACTTAACTAATAGTTGAATTAAATCAAAAAGAACTTGTTTGTTCCACAAAAAATCTTTTCAAATCAGGAGAAATAGTATTCCACAAAAGAGCAGCTTTTAATCCATCATTGGCCGACGAGAGACCCTCTACAGCAGAGCGGAGATAAAAAGTACACTTTGTTCCACTAACATAAACAGCGCTCGGTTCTTCCAAAATTCATTTAATTTTTCACCAAACAAAGTTATCCTTGTAACTGATTTTCTGTCTTAAGGTAGTAGCAGTCTTGTTGCTTGTTTATACTAAATTTAATATAATTTTAATGCTCTGGACAAGAATGGGAATATTTCCTTACCTTCTGTTCGGCAAATCCACAGGGGCTTTTTACCAAAGGTAAGGAAAAAATACCTCAATCCTGAATCGAGATTTGAGGCTATATTCCAGCTCTGCAATTAATCCAATTTTTGAAGAAGAATAGCAAGGGATCCAGGCTGAAGCAAAAATATCTCCTTTTTTGTCCAAGGAGAGTCTTTTTAGAATATTCTATCTTCTTCTTTGTAGTTCCAGAGCGTCCATCTTTGTCCAGTAATATCCAAATGGTCTTCAAAAAATCTTCAGCCCCTTTCTCCTCTCAGACAGCCTTATTTATAGTCAAGAAAAGGGTTTGACCCCCACTATTCTAGACAACCATGTCATTTTCCTGTTTTTTCATTGGTCAGTGATGAGGTAACTTTCTCAGCCTTCACCGGACTGGTGACATAATGTCTCTCCAGCTGTCACCCTCCCTTAGCAGAGAATGACTTAATGCCATCTGTCATGTGGCAAAGTTCCAATTTTTTCAGTCAGAACAAGTTTTCAACTTTCACCCAGATCCTCAACTTTTACCTAAATTTACTCAAACTGTGGAAAAAACACTCTTTTAACGTGCTATGTAATATTAAAAAACTATTTTTCAACCATCAGCAGTGGAGAACCTCTTTGGTTTACTGTGAATCTTAAAAGAAAACATAAAATAACATACTTTTTCTCACAATACATATTCATATATCTCAATTATAGGATACACATTTCACATAACCATTGCATGTCTGATTTTCTTTGTTGTAAATGCTTGCCCTTTCTAACAGGCTTTGAATCAACCTTGCAGCCTCTCTTCTGCTCTGTCAAAGTGTGCACTTTTTTATCTATCTGACCTATATTTCTGCTCCAAGCAGACCTGCTCAAGAGCGTATGTGTTATTATTATTATAACTCCTTGTGTGTCTCTCTGTGTGCATGCTTGTATTGGTAAGAAGTTTCATCTGTCTGCAATAACGCTTTGCTTCTAATAATTGTTATTCTTATTATTTTGTTAAAATAATTTTTGTTACTTTTAAACAGTCCTTGAAGCCAAAGCAAAAACTACCTTCCTCAGTAACTCTCTTCTGCAGCTGTGTGAAACACTAAGAAGAGGCCTGGTTGTCTTGCTCCTGCCTTGAGCGTGTGTTTGGATAAATATGAGGCCTGCTGTTCGTATGGCTTCGTGTGTCTGCATCATGATTCAAAATGCTATGATTTTATCGCTATCCAATAAAAGATTATATTTATATGCTTGATCAGTTCTGTATGAGATTTAAATACCCTAAAACTATTTTCTTTCTTCTTGACAAGAAGCCCAAGCTCTTTGCAACAACTTGCAGCTTCTTATCTAGTTTTGATCCATATTTTCTCAGAGAGAGACCTGCTGCTTTTCAGAGGCCTTGGTTTTTCTGCCTAGTGTGTGCATGTAAGGCCTGACTCAAACTTATTTCTTATAGCACAGGGTTAACCAAAAAATGCCATGAAATAACACAAAGATGGTTTACCAAAATACAGACAAAGCATATAAAAAATAAAAAACAAATGAGTTTAAAATGCCATACAAATTAAACTAATCTAGGGTCAAACACCAAGGGATAAAAAGTGTACCACACCCTGCTCTCAGCCCTGTGCCAAAGGCAACTTACCATGTGTGTGTATATGTGTTGTAAAGATTTTTGTAGCAGTATAAGTCTGTTTTCAATATAAAAGTCCTGCATACTTTGACATCCCCTGCTTGAAAACAGGCGGTACTGCTCAAACAAGTCCTTTAACACTCATCGTGATCTTCTCGTCATCTGTGTCCATGCCATCTGGGACCCCGAGATGTCGTCGTCAGGTCACGCAGGATCCTTGGAGCCTCTGGACCCTGGATTGCTGTTCGCTTCTTCTCAACCTCCATCATGGTGTAGTCATCCTGGTTGGTTCCACGTGTGCCGCCCGGCTGAGGTGAGGTCGTCCTTCTCAGGTCATCTCCTCAGGTCATCTCCTCAGGTCATCTCCTCAGGTCATCTCCGGAGATCCTGTAGTGGTCAATGATTCTTCTTTCTCCCTTGTTGATCGAGCATCAGGATCAGCATTCTCCCTGGCTTCAGATATCCTTCAGGCGAGTAGGCAGTATTTTCATCCATCTCTGCTGATGCGGTGGTGTTGCCTTGGGTCTTCAAGAATCAAGTCAGACTCTGAGTCAATGGGATCAGCTACTGCTGAACTGACTGGGATAGCGTTGTCAGGTTCTTCCGGCTTAGCTGGGCCGGTTGTATCAGGACATTGTAAATAAGTAAATAAGTGAAATAAGTAAAGAAGTAAACTAATTTCTATATACTAGCAAGAGCCGGGGGGGGTTTTAAGCGGTGTTGGCTAAAATTATCAATTTCTTTCTGCTTTCGGAATCAAACCTCCTGGGTCGTACTTTGGGACTTTGCTCAGTAGCGTTGATTCTGGCACCGTCTTGTGTTTTACGGTGTGGACAGTCTTGACTTTTGGTTAGGTTTTGATGTTCTCCAGTCTGGTTTCTTCTGATGAAAGGAGGGACTTTGTCACAGTCCAGATGAATATTACCCCAAAATTCCCAACGAGGGAGTATGGCTTGGCAGCTGTCGTCCTTCGGTGGGGCAGGATAAATCACTTCAGCCTCCCAATATCCTTGGTGGCATAATCCCATTAGTGGTCTACAGCCCCAATCACAGTGCCATTCAGGGGTTTCTTTGTCCAGATGAATCCAGTTACATCTCGTTGTCCTTTTTATGTTGTGATGCAGGAGCATTATCCAGGTCACAATTCCTTCAGGCAAAATCAGTAGATTGATTACCTTGAAGTGGGGTTTGTCAGGCCCCGTTAGGTTCTCAGCTTCCACTGCTGACACCCATTCAGGGGTGTTTCCCAGCCGGTACATCCAAGCTGGATAGCCTGCTAGTCTTACTCTTTCCCAGGTCTTGGTAAGATTTTCAACAGTTTCATTTCTGTCCCATGGTACGAAGATGTCTCTTTGCGTGGTTTCCCAGCAGGTCATGTTTGCATATTTGGATCTCCCATGGGAGACTTTTACATGCGTTAGGCTCCATGGTCTGATTCCGGCTTGATACAAAATAACCAACAACATAACTAAGCCTATTAACACTACGAATCCCCGCAGCAGGGTTCGTAGACAAGTTGCTTTATCCATTCTCATAATCCTTAAACAGTCCTTAGGTCGGTTAGGGGTCGCCATATCTTCATAGATGTATGGTACATCTTCATAGATGTGTGGATCTGCATCGCTGTTTGAATCATCTCGACTTAGTCTACTTTCCAGGTGAGTCATTGTTGAGAGAGTTTCTATTCAGACTTCGTTTCTTTCAGCTCTGGGCTCCCTCTTCGAGCGCCTGTGAGTTATAGTCACTAGATCTTTGAGGAGTTCCAGATATAGTGGAGAGGGGTGTGGCCATCCAGGTTGCAACCTTTACCACATCCACTTCCACCGAATCACCAGCCATTCGGTAGGTTCAGGCTGGGGTCCTTCCAGGTGCCATTTCTGTTGCGGTTTGGGTCCCCATTTCAATTTGATTCATTCCTTTTATCGTCAGGTAGACCACATTAAATATCCATGGTGAGGTTGGAGGACAAAGCTTAGGGTGATATTCTTCTTGAGGTTCATCCAAATGAGACTTCTGGTATTATTAGTGTTTGTGTAGAAATAGTTCTTGGTGTAGTTTTCCCATATAGAGATGTCAATTTTGGGTTTGTCGAACCATACTATGCTTTTTGCTATCTTTAGGGCTAGTATTTTCGGGCCCAATGTGGTCGCACTTGACTCACACTGGGACTTGGCCCTCTTTTCCTTTCACACGTCCTTTGTACAGTTCCACGCAGAGAGGCGATGGGTGTGGCAATTCTGGTCTCAACCCTCTCCACACCCATTTCCATTGGTAGACCCCCCAACATGTAGGTTCAAGCTGGGGGCCTTGCAGCCCACAAAAAGGTTCGTCAGATGGGTCCTCACCTCTTCGACGCTGTTCCTCCGCCTCCCACAGTCTCTGTCTGAACATTTCCCTGGATTTTCTTCCATATTGCACATAGTGTTCACCCCATTCTTCCAACGCTGTTACCGTACTGACAAGAGGGTGTCCTCTGTACGATACAGTCGTCCTGTAAGCCATCCGTACTGGGTATTCTTCCCAATCGTTGATGGATGTGCAGACTCGATCACACAGCATTCTTAGGGGCAGCTCAGTGTTTTCAACCACTATTTTGTTTGGGTTAGTTTCTCGGTTGTAGATGCTTATTTTCATGGCTCGGCTTGTTGTCCAAACCTCCAACTCCCCTATGGAGATCTCGCAGAAATGTGTTTGATGTGGCTCTCTGTAATTATGGCCCCATCTGATTTTGAATTGCATTCCGAGTACTATTAAATAGACAACATTGAAGATCCATGGTGTCCCCATTGGGCTGGGGTTGTATGGCCTTCTCCATGAGTCTTTTGTTACTGCGTAGTCAGTGACACCTCTAAGAGACCCTTTAGTTAGGTCTTTGTTCCTGTAGAACATTATACATGAGCAGTAGTAATTTTTGGTTCTGTTAAACTTTAGGGTGTAATCTTTTCTGGGACGGTCTAACTTTACTAGTTCTTTCCGTACAATTAGAGCTGGTTGATACGGTCCTGTCCTGGATCGTTGAATCAGCAAATTCCACACATAAGTGGGTGCCTCATCCTCTGAGTCTGAGTCATTGTAAAGCGGGTCTCTGTCCCAGGACCAGCATGTTTCAATGATTTTTGCAGATTTTATATTATCTCTCCCTTTCCAGATATAATTTGGACACCTCACGATTTGATCTAATAATTCTCTACCTTTCCTTCTGCGATGATGAGATCCTTTGATGATTCTAGCGCCCCGTCGTTCAGTTTTTAGTTGTCCATTTCCTTGTTCATGTGCTTCCATTCCCTCAGAAATGTCTTGCTGGCCCAAGCGTTCAGCACACTTTGCTTTTTCTCTGTTTTACTTGGGTTGGGACTTTTCTGTCTTCTTTATTGTCTTTGATCAGCTGTATCGTAGCTCCCACCAAGTACACTCCCTTGTGTGGAGCCACGACCATCTGTACTGAGACTTTAATCCACTGGGTGGAGTCAGGTCTTATGGGCGTGTCTACCCTTTGTGCCTCGTTTGACAATTTACACAGTACTTTACCATAGTCCCCTCCCACTTACAGGTACAATCTTCTGGGCCTCTCTCACTCAATTTCCATAGTGTGAGGATCATTACTCTTAGTAGAACTGTGGTCCTACTTTTCACAAATAAAAGCATCCATTACTTTTACGGGTTTTAGTTGCAACTCCCGTACATCTTCTTTCTTTTCACCTCAGCTCTGAGGGGCTTATTTTTTCATCTCTTTTTGTTTCTTTGCCTCAGGTTTAAGGGGCTCACAGTTTCATTATTTTCTCTTCGCCTCAGGTTTGAGGGGCTTATCTTTTCCTGGTCCCTCCCACCAAATGGGAAGGCCAGTAGGTTCCATGTTGACTTCACAGCTGTTTTGCAGCTTTAATCAACTTGATCATTTCGCATTCTGCTGACAGGCATCTTCTCTTGGCGTACTCCAAGATCTTCAGAGCCCTACCTGCCCAAAGCTCTGAGGTTGTTGTCTTAAGATAACTCCCCCGCATATAGTGGCCATTCTACGATAGGGGAGCATGGTACTTGGTTCATTGGCCATAATCCGGTTTCTGGTTTTGAATTAGCTAGGAATTGGCTTCAGTTGCTCTATTTCTCGGATTCCCTGTTTTTGTTAACACAACCGTGTTATTGTCTAATATTCTCTTCACTTTGTCTGTGGCGTTGTATTTTGGACCCACAGACTTGTTCCAGCATGCTGACGACACTGTTGTCATTAGCTTTTCTTGCCGGTTTAACTACCACATACCCTGACCTGGAGTCCACTAGCACTAGAAGATATTTCTCTCCCTTCTTGCTAGTGACTCCCATGGGTCCAGCAACATCCATGCACACTGAGCCCCAAGGTATGATACTCTTGATAGTTTGTCCATCCACTCGGTGCCCGCAACGTCCTGCGTCATATTGACCACATACCACACAGTCCTGCAGTACCTTGCGAATTTGCTTCATGGGAATCCAGAGCTCCTGACTCTCCAACTCCTTACGTGTAGGTTGTACGCCCGTATGACCTAGCCCTTCATGCACGCCACGCACAACCTCTAACACGTACTCCTGTGGGACCCTCGGCCCGCCGGGGTTTGTTCCCACTCTCGATCCCGACAAAAACGATCTTTCCCTGTTGCACATTTTTTGAATCTAGCCACAGAGGCTGACTTAATGATTTGCTTCAACTTCTCTTTCCCAGCCGGGGAGAAGTCGCTTTCATTCACTCGTTGTTCTGTTACTTCGGGGATATTTTCACAGGTATTTGTACAGTCCTGTTTGCCAATTGAACTGTAAGGTGTTATATTGTTTTTAGGTTTCTGCGGGTCATAGACACCTCTGCCCCAAAGACTATTAGGTAAGGTTTTCCATCCACTTTGGCATAGATTTCAACCCCGTCCTAATAAGCGTTATCTAGGGTGACCCGCAACCTTTCGGCCATTATTTAGCTGGTCCCCCATCCCTTCTCAGTCGGAATTCATGAAGGGCCTTTCTTTCATCAGGGGTCATTTTAGCATATTCTTTTGAGGGCACATAGTCGCCCCATCTTCGAGGTGTTGTGTTAGCTGCTTCGGCTTGAAATCCCCTTTGTTGTTGGTTTTGTTGTTGAGCCCTAGGGGCTGCTTTTGGCCGTGTTGGATTTTGTTTCATCCCGTTTTTTCTCTTTTCATCCCAACATTGTTTGTCTAGGTCACAAGACTTTACTGCTTGATCGATCTTGAGGACCAAGGTCTCACCAGGCATCCCAATGAAGGTCACTTCTCTCTTACTTCCCTTTACTACCACTCTCAGAGCCCCAACATCGTTTTCTCGAGGAATTGTTCGTCCGAGTCGATTCCAGACTGATGTGGGGTGTTGTCCTTGATCCATGCCTTCTTTTGCCTGTTGGATTTGAGAATCCTCCGTCGTGGTAGTAGATAACAGCTCAGGTTTTGTTTCAGTTGGATCGTTCATTTTGGACTGGTCCACCAGTCCTATTGGTGCCACACCCGTGGCACCAATTTCGTTTTTGCCGTCTCGAGTTGTCTGTTTTCAAAGCCTCCAGACTTTATGTCCCGGTACCTTGGGATGAAAACAGACCTTCTGCTTAACTTACCCTTTGAACCATGGTCAGTAGTCCTTAGTAAGCTCCACTTACCCCACCACTGCCTAGTAGTATAGGGTACTCAGCTGGTAGCTAGTCCTGCCGCGCTACAACTCCTCCACCCTAGGAGAGTTGTGGTTTGTCATCTGGCAAAGTTCCAACTTCTTTAGTCAGAAGAAATTTTCAACTTTCACCCAGATTTACTCAAACTGTGGAAAAACACTCTTTTAACGTGCTATGTAATGTTCAAAACTATATTTTTCAACCCTCAGCAGTGAAGCATCCTTTAGTTTGCTGTGAATCATAAAAGAAAACATAAAATAACATACATTTTACCCACATACACAATCACACATCTCCAGTTAATCACTTGACACACACTTCACATAACCATTGCATGTCTGATTTTCTTTGTTGTAAATGCTTGCCCTTTCTAACAGGCTTTGAATCAACCTTGCAGCCTCTCTTCTGCTCTTGCCAAAAGTGTGCACGTTTTTATCTATCTGACCTATATTTCTGCTCCAAGCAGACCTGCCCAAGAGCGTATGTGTTATTATTATTATAACTCCTTGTGTGTCTCTCTGTGTGCATGCTTGTATTGGTAAGAAGTTTCATCTGTCTGCAATAACGCTTTGCTTCTAATAATTGTTATTCTTATTATTTTGTTAAAATAATTTTTGTTACTTTTAAACAGTCCTTGAAGCCAAAGCAAAAACTACCTTCCTCAGTAACTCTCTTCTGCAGCTGTGTGAAACACTAAGAAGAGGCCTGGTTGTCTTGCTCCTGCCTTGAGCGTGTGTTTGGATAAATATGAGGCCTGCTGTTCGTATGGCTTCGTGTGTCTGCATCATGATTCAAAATGCTATGATTTTATCGCTATCCAATAAAAGATTATATTTATATGCTTGATCAGTTCTGTATGAGATTTAAATACCCTAAAACTATTTTCTTTCTTCTTGACAAGAAGCCCAAGCTCTTTGCAACAACTTGCAGCTTCTTATCTAGTTTTGATCCATATTTTCTCAGAGAGAGACCTGCTGCTTTTCAGAGGCCTTGGTTTTTCTGCCTAGTGTGTGCATGTAAGGCCTGACTCAAACTTATTTCTTATAGCACAGGGTTAACCAAAAAATGCCATGAAATAACACAAAGATGGTTTACCAAAATACAGACAAAGCATATAAAAAATAAAAAACAAATGAGTTTAAAATGCCATACAAATTAAACTAATCTAGGGTCAAACACCAAGGGATAAAAAGTGTACCACACCCTGCTCTCAGCCCTGTGCCAAAGGCAACTTACCATGTGTGTGTATATGTGTTGTAAAGATTTTTGTAGCAGTATAAGTCTGTTTTCAATATAAAAGTCCTGCATACTTTGACAAACCGTAAGCATAAACAGGTACAAAACTGAGAAAGAAAATATGAAGGATGAGGTAGACATCAAATCAAAGGCCTTTGAAAACCTGACTGCCAAAAAAATAGAACTCGAAGAAAAATGCAGAGAACTGGCAAACACGATTCAGTCTCTAGAGCGTTCTCATGAAGAACTTAAAAAGGCTAACCCTGAACTGGAAACCAACGAGTGTGTATACGTATTTGAAGATCTGTGGGAGCTGAACTTTTGTAGAGACAAGTTAAAAAAAATGGAGGATTCAGCAACATTGTCTGTTCGTTCTCCCACAAATGTAAGCAGTAGTGTATGCCAGACAGATCAAAATGACATTCAGATCTGTCCTACGCCGTCTTCCAGCGATGATATAAAGCATAAACTTCCTTCACCTGATAGTACAACAAAGAAAATACCTCTTCCCCCACTCATAAAGGTACCCGCAAAATACACAGGTGTGGATAAAATATCAGATATACCAGATCAACAACAATTTGTCAAGGACCAAAGTGACAAATCTTTAAGAGGCAGAGTTTTGGAGGACGCTTTAAACCCTCCAGAAACTTCAATGTCTGCATTTAAACCTGTGCCACAGATTAAACCAAGACATGCCAAACAAGAAGAGTTTGTCAGGGACCAATGCAACAAATCTTCAAGAGGCAGAGTTTTGAAGGTTGCCAAAAACCCTCCAGAAACTTCAAAGGCTGTGGTTAAACCTGTACCACCAAGGCGCGTGAAACAAGAAGAGCTTGTCAGGGACCAACGCGACACCTCTTCAAGAGAAGATCAGATCAGATCAAACCCTCGAGAAACTTCAACGGCTGCGTTTAAAGATAGGCTGTCCATGTATAGAATTCCTATATTGAAAACGCATGTGTCTAACCCAAAACGACCAGAGTTTGACCTGCGTACTGAAATGAGGACACAAACGAGTGTAAATCACCAAGAAGGGAATTAATATTATGGGTTATGAAATATGGGTTTACTCCGAGGACTTCGGTTTGATCCCACAAACAAAAAAATCGCCCCATCTTCCTCAATGCCTCCCTCGAGAACGACTGGCCATCCCCACGATATCGATAAGAAGACGGTCTTGGCTTTCCAAACATGGGTTTACTCCGAGGACTTCGGTTTGGTCCCACAAACAAAAAAATTGCCCCATCTTCCTCAACGCCTTCCTCGAAAACGACTGGCCGTCCCTACGACATCGCTAAGAAGACGGTCTTGGCTTTCCAAACATGGGTTTACTCCGAGGACTTCGGTTTGGTCCCACAAGCAAAAAAATCGCCCCATCTTCCTCAATGCCTCCCTCGAAAACGACTGGCCGTCCCCACGACATCGCTAAGAATACGGTCTTGGCTTTCCAAACATGGGTTTACTCCGAGGACTTCGGTTTGGTCCCACAAACATAAAAATCGCCCCATCTTCCTCAATGCCTCCCTCGAAAACGACTGGCCGTCCCCACGACATCGCTAAGAAGACGGTGTTGGCTTTCCAAACATGGGTTTACTCCGAGGACTTCAGTTTGGTCCCACAAACAAAAAAATCGCCCCATCTTCCTCAATGCCTCCCTCGAAAACGACTGGCTGTCTCCACGATATCGCTAAGAAGATGGTCTTGTCCTCTGGACATTCAAAATTTTGTATTGGACATGTTCAGGTGACATAGAGGACATGTCCAAGTTATGTATTGGACAGGTTCAGGTGACATAGTGGACATGTTCAGGTGACATAGTGGACATTTTCAGGTGACATAGTGGATATGTCCAAGTGATGTATTGGACATGTCCACTATGTCACCTGAGAATGTCCAATACATCACTTGGACATGTCCACTATGTCACATGAACATGTCCAAAACATCACTTGTACATGTCCACTATGTCACATGGACATGTCAAATACATCACTTGGACATGTCCACTATGTCACCTGAGAATGTCCAATACTGTACATCACTTGGACATGTCCACTATGTCACATGAACATGTCCACTATGTCACCTGAGCATGTCCAAGACATCACTTGGACATGTCCACTATGTCACCTGACCATGTCCAATACATCACTTGGACATGTCCACTATGTCACCTTAGCATGTCCAATACATCACTTGGACATGTCCACTAAGTCACATGAGCATGTCCAATACATCACGGACGTGTCCACTATGTCACCTAAACATGTCCAAAACATCAGTTGTACATGTCCACTATGTCACCTGAACATGTCCACTATGTCACCTGAACATGTCCACTATGTCACCTGAACATGTCCTCTATGTCACCTGAGCATGTCCACTCTGTTAGCTCAACATGTCCACTATGTCACCTGAGCATGTCCAATACATCACTTGGACATGTCCACAATGTTACCTGAACATGTCCAATACATCACTCGGACATGTCCACTATGTCACCTGAACATGTCCACTATGTCAACTGAGCAAGGTGCAATACATCACTTGGACATGTCCACTATATTACCTGAAATTGTCCAATACATCACTTGGACATGTCCACTATCTTACCTAAGCATGTCCAATACATCAATTGGACATGTCCACTATGTTACCTGAACATGTCCAATACATCACTTGGACATGTCCACAATGTCACCTGAGCATGTCCAATACATCACTTGGACATGTCCACTATGTCACCTGAGCATGTCCAATATATCACTTGGACATGTCCACTATGTCACCTGAGCATGTCCAAGACATCAATTGGACATGTCCACTATGTCACCTGAGCATGTCCAATACATCACTTGGACATGTCCACTATGTCACCTGAGCATGTCCAATACGTCACTTGGACATGTCCACTATGTCACCTGGACATGTCCAATACATCACTTGGACATGTCCACTATGTCACATGGACATGCCGAATACATCACTTAGACGTGCCCACTATGTCACATGAACATGTCCAATACATCACTTGGACGTGTCCACTATGTCACCTGAACATGTCCAATACATCACTTGGACATGTCCACTATTTCACCTGAACATGTCCAATACATCACTTGGACATACCCACTATGTCATATGGACATGTCAAGTACATCACTTGGACATGTCCACTATGTCACCTGAGCATGTCCAATACATCACTTAGACAAGTCCACTGTGTCACATGAACATGTCCAAAACATCACTTGTACATGTCCATTATGTCACATGGACATGTCCAATACATCACTTGGAAATGTCCACTATGTCACATGAACATGTCCAATACATCACTTGGACATGTCCACTATGTCACATGAACATGTCCACTATGTCACCTGAACATGTCCAATACATCACTTGGACATGTCCACTATGTCACCTGAGCATGTCCAATACGTCAATTGGACATGTCAACTATGTCACATGAGCATGTCAAATGATGTATTGGACGTGTTCAGGTAACATAGTGGACATGTCCAAGTGATGTATTGGACATGTTCAGGTAACATAGTGGACATGTCCAAGTGATGTATTGGACATGCTCAGGTGATATAGTGGACATGTTAAGGTGACATAGTGGACATGTTCGGGTGACATAGTGGACATGTATAAGTGATGTATTGGACATGTCCTTGTGACATTGTGGACATGTCCAAGTAATGTACTGTATTGGACATGTTCAGTTAACATAGTGAACATGTCCAAGTAATGTATTGGACATGTTCAGGTATTATAGTGAACATGTCCAAGTGATGTATTGGACGTGTTCAGGTAACATAGTGGACATGTCCAAGTGATGTATTGGACATGTTCAGGTAACATAGTGGACATGTCCAAGTGATGTATTGGACATGCTCAGGTGACATAGTGGACATGTTCAGGTGACATAGTGGACATGTTCGGGTGACATAGTGGACATGTATAAGTGATGTATTGGACATGTCCTTGTGACATAGTGAACATGTCCAAGTGATGTATTGGACATGCTCAGGTAACATAGTGAACATGTCCAAGTGATGTATTGGACATGTTCAGGTAAAGTTGTTTATCTTTTTAATTTCATGAGCAACCCAAATGCAGTAGCCCCTCGAGACTTCTCAATTCGACTTTCGCAGACTCACTGTTTCGCGGGTGTTCGACGTAAGATTGGACACGACACACGATTGGCCGATTTATGGGAGGCGACCAACCAGAGCGTTCTGTATTCCAGGCTCTGGTTGGCTCAGTAATCGTAGCATCAGTCTGTCTGCTCTCTTTCGCTGTGCTTTGTAAGAGTGTGAAGGGGTTATAAAGCCTTAAAACTGAAATACTAAACTAATTTGAACGTTCCTACTTCGCCAATTTTCACTTATCGCAAGGGTGTCTGGAACGTAACACCCAGGATAACCCCGTGTTGAATGAATAAGCGAGGGAACACTGTATACTGTTTATTGATAATCCTGAAGGTAGTACTAGAGCAATACATTTATTTTATATTTTCTAACGGTTCTTCCATTTTGTGTTGTGTAAGTCAGCCTCTCAGTCCCTTTGCAGCTCAACACAGACACAACCACAGATTCCTGCACCTTGAGAATGCTTCTAAATGCAGAGGGTGACATGGAGCGTCCTCAAGAAGATCAATTGCAACTGAAGTCTGGATCAAGAAGCGCTGGCATGAAACTCACAAAGTCTCTTTGTTTTATTGGGAAATTTACCATTGCCATTTTATAAGCATGCAATAGAAGCGTGGGATGAAAATCAGCACCTCCAGATCTGAGGCCATGGTCCTCAGTCAGAAAAGGGTGGATTGTTCTCTTCAGGTCGAGGGTGAGGTTCTGCATCAAGGGGAGGAGTTCAAGTATCTCAAGGTTTTGTTCATGAGTGACGGAAGAATGGAGCGTGAGACCAACACATGGATTGGTGAAGCGTCTGCAGTATTGTGGACTCTGTGCCGGTCCGTTGTGGTGAAGAGAGAGCTGAGCCTTACGACAAAACTCTGTTTACTGGTCGGTCTATGTTCCTCCCCTCACCTGTGGTCACAAGCTCTGGGTAGAGACTGAACAAATGAGATCATGGATACAGAGGTTGAAATGAGTTTCTTCTGCACGTATATATGTATCGTCCATATATATTGTTGTGTCCTTCAATTGCATAAGATGGACAGCAGGGGAACCTCCGAGTAGGGAGAGAACAGGATGTGTAGAGGAGAGAAGAAGGAGTTGAGAAGTGTTGAATAAAGCATGGTGTTCGTAATGGAGCTACGTCTGCAGTGGTCTGATTCTACTCTTACATATAAGCAACACCACAACATTGGCGACGACGATGGCTCTTTCTGTACCTTTGCCTGCTCCATTCATGCCATGCCCAGGTGAACCGGCGATACCGTTTCTACCATGGCTAAAGATGTTCGACAACTACATGCTAGTAATGATAATAATAATAATAATGAATTCAATTTATAATGCACTTTTCATTAATGAAAATCTCAAAGTGCTACAAGGTGCAACAGAAATTAAATGTCAATAAAACAAGTAATAAAACAAGTAAAATCAATAACAGTATCAACTAAGATCAAAAGTAGAATCATGAGGAGGCAGAGTATGCTCGGTTGAAAAGAAAGGTCTTCAAGCCGCTCTTAAACTCAACCACAGACTGTGGGACCCTCAGACAGTCAGGAAGAGAGTTCCACAGGCGGGGAGCAGCCACACTGAAAGCCCGGTCTCCCATGGTCCTTAATTTGGTTCTCGGAATGTGAAGGCTAGTAATAGCCGCATCGGGAGACGACTGGCCTGACGCTAGAAAGCGCGCGGTTCTACTCCATGCGTTGGGTACAGAAGGCCAAAGACTTTTCTACAGCCTGCCGAATACTGGGCCCACGTTCGCTACTGCTATTACTGCCCTTAAAGAACATTTCGTCCCGAAGGTGAACGTCATTGCTGAACGTCACAAGTTTCGACAACGTGCACAGAGGCCGGATGAAAAGGTACAACAATTCTTAGCTTCTCTGCGTGAGTTAGCTATCACATGTGACTTCTGAAACATGGAGGAACAAATGCTACGTGATCAACTGATAGAGCGTGTTGCTAATACTCGCATTAGAGACAGACTGTTACTCGAACCAGAGCTAACTCTCGCTAAAGCTACCACGTTGGCGCCACAAATTGAGAGTGGATTAAGAGATGCTAACGTACTTTCTGATGCTACCGCTGCTAGCATTTCTGTTCCCGTGAGGGCCGTACTTTCTGATGCTAACGCTGCTAACGCTTCAGCTCCCGTGAGGGCCGCACAAAAGCAGCCAAAGTCAAGCCGCCGCTGGGACGCGAGGAGGACGCCGCGGGACCATGCTACTTTCACGACTCAAGTTGCTGCCACTACACGCCGTTCCTGCTTCCGCTGTGGATCCTTCGACCATCTTGCTAACAACCCTGCTTGCCCTGCTGCTAAAACGACATGCAACAAGTGTGGTAAAGTGGGTCATTTTTCACGTGTTTGCCGTTCGACTCAAAAGGAGGTACGTGAAGTTGTCGTTAATGAAGCCACGATTCTTTACATGAACAATGCAGTGCAAGACAAGATTCTCTGCACCGTTCAAGTGACTGTTAATGGACGAGGTACAGATGTTGAGCTGATTGTGGATACAGGCTCATCAGTGTCCATTATACCACAAGAGATCTACCACACCTACTTTTATGACTGTGTACTAACTGAACCTACATTTGCTCTTGTTACCTATGCAAAAGAGAAAATTGCTGTGAAAGGGTGCTTAAAAGCTACTATTTCTCATGATGGTAATTCTACTGAAGGTACTCTTATTGTTGTTCAGTCAGGTGCTGCCCTGCTGGGGTTAGACTTATTTCAGGCATTACAAATGAAGCTTGAGAGACGATAAATTGTTACTGCTAATGCTACTTCTCCTACCTCTATGGTTCAACCAGCTTTAACAAATACTGCTTCAGAACATTCTCCAGGAATGTCAGTTCGGGAAGTTGGTTATGCTAAAAACTTCATACATAAAGTACAGATGTTGCCAAATGCTGTTCCAGTGCAAATAACTAATACTGCTCCACTTACTCCTGTTGAATTTCCTAGCAAACCATGGGAAAAAGTTGCAATAGACATTACAGGTCCGTTTGAAAATGCTAAATGGGACTGCCGTTATGCTATTGTGCTAACAGACTACTACAGCAAATTGAATAAAGCATGGTGTTCGTAACGGAGCTACGTCTGCAGTGGTCTGATTCTACTCTTACATATTAGCAACACCATAACATATATGTTATATATAATGTATATATATATATATATATATATATATATATATATA
>JBBPBX010036526.1:0-21321 GCA_038048925.1 Garcialebias charrua | reverse complement strand
ATAAATATATATAAATATATATATATATATATATATATATAATACACCCAACCCCCGACTTACGAACGAGTTCGGGACCTAAGAACCGTTCGCAGGTCGATCTGTTCGCAGGTCAGTCCTTCCGTCCACTCGTCACTCGGGGATGTCCTGTATTTTTTTTTTTTTTTTTTGTGGTACCAAGTACTGTACTTCGCCTATCCTAACACACCTAACACAGTGTAATTAATTAATACAGTACAGTAATAAAAATATAAATTAAATAAAAATATAATTTCTTACTTTGAGGTGGTCAAAGCCGCTGCTGCGTCCCGTGTTAGCTTCTGGAGCTAGCCAGGCCGGAGGTGTTCGCGCGGCGGCCTGGCACGATCGGCGATAAATCCGCTGCTGCCTGAGACATCCACAAAGTTCACAGAGACGTTTCCAGCTAGTAATTAATCCATATGAGGCGATCCTGGTCACCAGTCTTCAAAGGCCGGCTCCCGTGTTAGCTCCCGTGTTAGCTTCTGGAGCTAGCCAGGCCGGAGGTGTTCGCGCGGCGGCCTGGCACGATCGGCGATAAATCCGCTGCTGCCTGAGACATCCACAAAGTTCACAGAGACGTTTCCAGCTAGTAATTAATCCATATGAGGCGATCCTGGTCACCAGTCTTCAAAGGCCGGCTCCCGGCAGCTAACCTAAAATGGCGTCCGGTGTTCTACATTAACTTGTGACCGTCTAAACTGGAGACCTTCAAAGGCCCCCGTGACTGAACCTAAAATGGCGTTCGGTGTTCTACATTAACTTGTGACCGTGTAAACTGAAGACCTTCTACTTGCTGCGCAAGATTGCGCAATCATGACAAAAATGATCAGAAATGATCATTTTTATCATAATTATTATTTATAAAGCCTTTAAAACAACCACAGCTGCAACAAAGTGATGTACACATGAAATTAAGAACATTTAAACAAAAAAACAAAAATAATAATATATATATTTTTTTTATATAGTAATTTCATATTTTTAATTTTACAATCATTTACAATGTAAATTTAATTTTTAAATTTTTATTAAATATGATACGTTCGTAGGTCCGGGCGGCCGTAGGTCGATGGAGTCGTAGGTAGGTAAGTCCCCGACTTACGAGCGAGTTCCGTTCCTCTGAGTATCTCGTAAGGCGAAATCTTGTAATTCGGGGACTACCTTTTTTTAAATTGTATTTTTTTATATACCGCACGAGCACGTACATGTGCGGTAATGAACAGTTGCCAAGCATTTCAACTATCCTAACACTTTAAAATACTTTAAAACATTTATAAAAAATATAAAAAATTAATTTCTTACTTTGAGCTGAGCTGTTTGCCTCCACTCCGCTGTGTTACGTCCGAGCTCTCCAGCTTTCTGTAGCACCACGCAGTCCAAACCCTTTACAGGAAGGACTGTTAGTATGCTATCTTCATACATTTGGAGCCAGAAAAAAGTTTTAATAACTTACCGAAAGCCGTCTGCGCGCGCCGCCGTTAGCTGCACCTGTTAGCATTTAGCCCCACCGAGTCCGCAGCTACGGGCAGTCCAGTTTAGCTGGACATCCAAAAAGGCTGTCTGATTTATTATTCCAAGTTAGCTGGGTGTCCCCCGATATCTTCTGCTTCCAGTCCGACATTGAGCCGAGCTCCAGGAACCTCTGATCGCACAAAGCTCACAGTACTGAGACTGCATTACTGAGAGTTACAAATGCTGTCCTCATGTCTGCTGACACTGGTTCTCCCTCCATCCTTGTCCTCCTTGACCTCATTGCAGCTTTCGACACTGTGGACCATAATATCCTCCTCCACCGTCTTCATGTGGAGGTCGGTCTCTGTGACACTGTCCTGGACTGGTTCAAATCTTTCCTCTCCGATAGGCTGGAATGTGTTAGTCTTGGCAATGCCACTTCCCAGACAGTCGGTGTCTCCTGTGGTGTCCCTCAAGGGTCAGTTCTGGGGCCCCTGCTGTTTTCCCTTTACATGCTGCCTTTAGGTCAAATTATTAATCAGTTCAACATTTCTTTTCACTGCTATGCCGACGACACACAGCTTTACATCAGGACTGGATCATCCTCATCATCCCCATCTCCATCTTCACTCACTGCCCTCTCTACCTGCCTGGAGGAAATAAGGGCATGGATGAATCAGAACTTTCTCCAATTAAACTGCTCGAAGACTGAGGCCATAATGATTGGCACCCCTCACCAGGTACAAACATCAACTTTAACAACAATCTCCTTCTCTGGTCAAGACATCCCCCTCTCCACCTCTGTTACAAATCTTGGAATAAAAATGGACTCTCATCTTACATTTGAAAATCACATTAAGCATCTGTTTAAAACCTGCTTCTTCCATCTTCGAAACATCTCCAGACTTCGCCCATCTCTGACTTTTTCCGATGCTGAGAAACTCGTCCATGCCTTTGTCTCCTCCAGGCTCGACTACTGCAACTCCCTGTTTATTGGAATCCCTGGCAAAAATCTTCAGAAGCTTCAATATATTCAAAACAGTGCAGCAAGGATTTTATTGAGAGCTCGTAAATTTGAACATATTACACCCATTCTCCATAACCTCCATTGGCTTCCTGTCACCTACAGAATTCAGTACAAAACTGCTCTCATCACACACCAATGCTTACACGGAACTTCACCTGACTATCTAAAGGACATTCTTGCACCATATTCATCCACCCGGTCTCTACGATCACAGAACAGTAATCTACTTCACATTCCACGAACCAAATTAAGGACCATGGGAGACCGGGCATTCTGTGTGGCTGCCCCCCGCCTATGGAACTCCCTCCCTGACTACCTGAGAGCTCCACAGTCACTGGTTGACTTTAAAAGCGGTTTAAAGACTTTTCTTTTTAAGCAAGCCTATTCTGCCTCCGCATGATTTTATCTTTGATCTTGGCTGATAGTATTATTGATTTTACTTGATTTTATCACTTGTTTTATTTATTTATTTTTTAAGCAGGCCTATTCTGCCTCCACATTATTCTGTCTTTAATCTTAGTTGATATCATTATTGATTTTATTTGATTTTATCACTTGTTTTATTGTTGTAGCACTTTGAGATTTTTATTAATGAAAAGTGCGGTATAAATTGAATTTATTATTATTATTATTATTATTATTAAAGCCGGCTGTCCGGTGGAGCTACGAGGCTTGAGCTAACTGGCTAATGTTAGCTCGTTCCTCCTCCGGCACACCGCCCGCTTAGCTCCGCTCGTTGCATGCGGCGCTTTGGGAGCGATCGCTGAGCGATCTGCAGCTGCTGCTTCAGGTCAGACACATACACAAAGTTCACCGAGTGTTTCCAGCTAATTTATCCGTATGAGGCAACCTCTGATCGGACGCACGGTCCTCAAAAGCCAGCAGCTCCCGGCCGCAGATGGTCCCTTCGCCGGCATGTCTAATCCCCGCCCGCTTAGCTCCGCTCGTTGCATGGTCAGGCGGCGGCGATCCGCTCGTTTTATGTCTGCCGGCTGCGCGTTGGGAGCGATCGCTAATACGCTAAAAATTGAAATAAAACATAAAAATAACAATTATACTTTATTTATAAAGCCATTTAAAACAACCACAGTTGCAACAAAGTGCTGTACACATGAAATTAAGAACATTTAAACAAAACAAAAAAAATATTATTATTTATTTTTTTTACATTTTTATTAAATATGAAAACCTCGTAAATCCGGGACCTCGTAAGTAAGAGCGCTCGTAAGTCGGGGACCACCTATGTATATATAATGTCTAATCCTGGTTCTCGCGGGCCAGAATCCTGCATGTTTTAAATGTCTCGGTTTCAACACACCTGATTTGAATGAACGAGTGATTAACAGTCTTCTGCAGATCATAAAGAGGTAATTCAACCATTGAATCAAATGTGTTGGAGCAGGAAATCGAGTAAAACGTGCATGTTAGTGGCCGTCAGAAAGACATGAGTTGTCACTACAACTCGGTGTTTCTGTTTTTTTGAAAGTTTCTCACCTCACATCAAGAGAAATAAATACATATACAAAAGTATGCACTGTCTGATCATGTGCCGTGAGTGAGTTCCCTGATTGGTAAAAGCACAAATGCCATTAACACTGTGAACTGGGCTTCAGCTGATTTATGTATTAAAATGTGAGTAATTCATTGATGATTCAGGACCAGGAAGAACTGGCTCATGGTTTGACCATGACCCAGGGGGCACCAGTTCATTATTACTTCTCTAATGTAGCATCCTCGTAAAAACGATTTGTCCTAGTTTGTCTCAACAATAAATACCTGAATGTTGTACACTTGAAGTTGTCTTATCTTGGCTTGTATAATTTTTTCATTGTACGGTACATGTTTTGCAACCCTAACAGTTTTTCAGAGTCAGAGTCAGAGAGTCTTTATTGTCATTTGCACCGCATGTGGTACATGTGATGAAAACGAGATTATGTACACGGGGTCCCAGTTACATCCAACAACAAATGCAAGAGAAAAACAGTAATAACATCTAGAATTAACTAAGAAAAACATCAACTAGTAATACACTAAGCTTAATATAGTGGGAATAAACAGCAGCACGAACATGAGTTTGTATGAGCAGATGGTCACAGATGAACACAGATGAACACAGCAACAAGAAAACAGATCAGCATCAGCACAATGTGATATTTTGCAGTGTTTATTTTTTTATTTTATTTTTATTTATTCATGAGTCTAACAGCCTCAGGGTAGAAGCTGTTCCTTCATTAATCTCAGTGATAAACACACAAAATGGATAAAACGGCAGCACTGCAGGCATGCTAAACTGTGATTTTTAACATTAACTGCTTTATGTCAGCATGTGTCTCTGTAGCAAAACATATTCTGTTCATTTTCTTTAATTTCAGCACTTTTTTGTTATTAAGAATGGCTTGAAAACTTTTTTGGACGGAGCAAACGGGATCAATTCTGAATTACCATGTTCTGGCACTCATAACTCGGCCCACTCAACAATGGAGAGGGACAAGGTCATGAGAGAATAAATAGCAGGCAAACTAGCTAATGATCTATCATTCTGGACAAGCGGCTGCACCAGAGAGCGGGCTGGCTGACAAGATCATTAATAAAAGCTGCTGGGAGAGTGATCGATCGGCTTGATGTATGATCAGAGCCACAAATACTATAAAACACCTGGATGTCAAGCCCCATGTCTTTGAAGGGATGGAGCTTTAAAAAATAAAACAGGAAAAATGCACCTAACAGCGAGTCGTCAGAGTGGCTCAGACTCTGATGCCCAACTTATTTACATGGCTGAAAAATGCATTCAGTTCTACAACAGTTTGTGATTTAATTTACATATTTGTACAACGTTTTCTACTTTCTGTAGTACAGATGCAGATAATTTTGGTAGTACCCTTCCACAATAATAATAAAAATAAAAAGAAGAGTACAAATGATGTGGTTCTAGTTTTGTTTTGTGGGTCTATGTTTTTCCCGAAGGGTCTTGACAGCAAATATTTTAGTGAATTCCTGTCTATCCCCCCCCCCCCCTTCAATAATCAAGCTCTCCTGGGTCTTCTTCTTTGGAGCTCATTATGAGTCAAAATGTGATGGATGGTGTGATCAAAAAAGTGATATACCTTGACCTTGGAGTTAAGCTTGAATAGTTTTGTTGGATTTTTGGTACTTTTTGCACTATTTGTCTGATCAACCTGGGGTCGCAGTTCCTCTTGCATCCATCTCCTGGGAGTTTGGTTACAGTCTCATAAACCTTAATTTTCTTTAAGAATATCGGCAGCTGTGCTCAGAGGATCTTGAATCTGCTTGGAGATGGTCTTGTAGCCTTTACCTTTTACATGAATATTGTTGGATTACTTAACTTAAAGTGCGTCTTTCACGTTAAACACATGTTGTTGCCTTTTCAACCTAACATGTCTAAAACTCCCAATTTTCATCAAAAATACGGATCATATCTCAAAATAAAATGTGCTACTACTACCTTTTTTGTCTTCCCTCGCTACTCTGTCTAAAAATAGTGCCCTCAGCGGTAAACCGGAAGTGACATCACAGGAGGGGAACGTTCGTGCTTTAGCTAAGAAAGATATGGGATCGCACCAGGAGGAGGCGACAGATTACAAAGTTGTTTTGACATAAGTATGTCATCTCTGACTATTACATCAAATATCTAGCCAAATAACTTCTAGATATATACTACCTAAAGCTAAAAATGGTTTATATTTACATATAGCCTAAATGTAGAGATACAGCATTAATTACACCATGGATTTAACTACATTAGCCTTAGCTCCCTAAACAATTACTTTTTCCATCCTAAACCACTCAGTGGATATTTTTTCTGCTGCCAGAGTGTAATTATAAAGGGTGTATTTACTTAACGATCGCCTGTAGAACACATTTGATATGAAATTCGATTTTTTTATTAATTTTCTAAGACATGCAACACGGTCGCGCTAGCTTAGCGATAGCATGGAATTTATACAATCTAAAGTCATTTATATCTCCTAAACCACTCAGTGGATATTTTTTCTGCTTTCAGTGTGTAATTATAAAGGGTGTATTTACTTAACGATCGCTTGTAGAACACATTTGATATGAAATTCGATTTTTTATTAATTTTTTAAGACGCAACCGGGTGGACCTAGCTGCGGTTTAGCTCTGTATATTTCGTAATTTATAGCTCCTAACCTAAACCACTTTCAACCAAAAGATTAATAAATTATATTCATGTCCTTACTTCTGAAGTCAATCCTGTGTTCGTTCAGGTCGCTGTCGTTGTAGTCCTCCTGACAAATGCGGTCAAATCACAGAGTTGGTCGTGACGCTTCTGTTGGTGAAATCCGGCTTTTTCATCCGGACAAACCTCACCCAAGCTCTGAAAGCTGGGTTTTTTTGGTGCAGGAAATCGATGTCCAGACAAACTGGAGTTCGAACAACCCACACACAAATATTAACCATTATTGGACCTCTTTCACTTCAATACAACTCAATACAAAACAACAACTTCCAACTATGACGCCCCCTCTACTTTCGTCACGTGTCACGTGACTCCAAAACCGCGCGTTTTTTTTAGGCTCAGTGTTTTCCCCCTGATTTGTGCCTGTAAGGCTGTTGGTATTAATTTGGAAAGCAGGGAGGATTATCAAAATTACTTTATTACCTCTAAATATTATGTTTCTGCCCAAAAAACTAACATGAAACATCCACTTTAAACCCTAGTTCTATGATAACAGAGATGTTTCACTTTGGGAAACACTTGATCATGATCCACTACGAAAGCTCTACGTCGGTCTAAGACAGTCCAGTTTAGCCGTACATGGGGATCCACCCCATTATGTTGCCACGTTCAACTGATCACACCCTAAGCTCCCTATTGCATACAGGCTAGCTAGGTTAGCTATTAGACAGTTTTCATGCATCCTGAAAAGTACAGTAGTCCCTCACTATATTGCGGTTCACTTTTTGCGGCTTCACTATATCGTAGTTTTTTTTAAACACAGTTTTTTTTATATTGCGGATGGACCAGAGGACCAGACTTAGCTTTTTTAGATATTCTGTTCATTTTCTTTCATTTCAGCACTTTTTTGTTATTAAGAATGGCTTGAAAACTTTTTTGGTTTCCAACTAGTCTTTAGTTAGTGCACTACTGTACATTCATCTCATCATCATCATCATGGTTGCCTAAGTGTTTAAGAGCATATGAAGTGCAGTGTTTCCCCTAGATAATTTGCAATGGAGGGGCGCTCATCTTGTCCATGATTTTCGTCGGGGGCTGGGGGTTGACTGTCACCGGAGAAACGTCTGAGCTGCGCACTGTTTGTACCAACATTTTTCGAGCAGGGGGGAGGGTTGGATTCCGGCAGCATGAGCGCTGCCTTTATCTTTTTAGCTAGTGGGGAAGGGGTTTGGTTCAACACGCAATTTGGTTCTGTAGATGTTGCGTTCTGTTCTGTTCTGTTGACAGAGCTGGGTGCCCTGCTTATAATAGTCAGGGAAAGTCGGGGGAGCTTCTACCCTGAGCCTGTTGGACTCATGAATCCCTAGTCAGAGTTATCACTGTGAAAATCACTATAATGCTACTTGATTGTTGATACGTGCTGCTGACTATCCACAATGCTGATTTCATGCTGCTGATTTATTTCATGTTGCTGTGTTCATTCGTGCACATCTGCTCACACAGACTCATGTTCATGCTGCTGTTGTTTGGCACATTGTTTTGTACTGCTTAGTGTATTATTAGTTTAGCATATTTCTTAGTTCATATCTTAGATCTTATTACTGTTTTTTTAACAACTTGTACTTTTGTTGGATGTAACTGGGACCCATAGTTTTGTTCCACCTCATGTACCACATGTAATGTGAATGACAATAAAGACACCTTGACCTTGAAACACTGAAGTGGTTGTAAGTGAGTGGGAAAGGTTAATAAGAGTGTGGGAAGAGTTTACAAAGCCGGCTTCAATACAGTATATATTAGGGATGCACAATATTATCAGCATGGTATCGGTATCGGCCGATATTAACGTTAAATTTCAATATTGGACATCGGCCATTCCATTGAAGTAACTCGCCGATATAAAAGGCACTGTTTTTATATAAAAGGCACTGTTTTTGCCTGCAGTGGCAGCACATCCTGATGACGTTGCAGCGGCAGCACAACGCGATGCATACCTGAGCTCACGGCAGAGAGGATAATACTGTATAAGAAATAAGAAACTATTTTCACTTTATTTTTTATTTTTTTACCAAAGGCATGCAGATATGTACTGTTAGAGATAAGTTTTGTTACATACAGAAAGACTTTTAGAGAAGCAAACTGGTTAATGATTCATCAGAATACATTTAAAGTAATACGTTTTAAACGATCAATGTTTAATTTCTCTAACATGTACGTTAGACAGTTACTGAATCACTTTTCAGGAGAAATGAAGCATTGTTTCAAAGAGGCTACAGCAAATCTATTGATGTTTGTAGTTCACAGAAGCTCAGTGTGGGAGCATCAGTGTAATTTCAGGTAGATCAGGGAGTCAGCAGGTGCTGTGCAGGCTGCTGCAGTGGTCCACCGTCCTGTAAAATGGGAGGTATTTATTATTGACGTGCTCCCCTCACACCATTACTGAGCTCTGTGGTTGCAATCTGTGTCTCTTCTATGTATTTTCTCTTCCTTCTCTATCTATCTACTGTATCTGCCAGCGTGTTACACTGTCTCCTTTGTCATCTACACACTCGTGCACCTTACTCAGCGGCTCATCTCGATTCCTAATCTTCTAGGGGAGAGGGAGAACGAGTTCAGAAGGAGTATAGTCTCCTTGCATGGCTGCGTGTATCAATATCTGTTCATTGATCTGGCCTTGCCTCTCGTCCTCCATTCATCCAGATATAGATTGGTTTTCCCAGCAGGTATCTGGGCCTATAATCTGACTGATGGGCGTAGTGCGTGAGGGAGGGTGTATCGAACCAGGGTGTCCCACATGCCACTAGAGTGTGTTAGGCCACTGAGCAAACGGGACCGTGGAGGGGGGATGACGACATTCAATGTCAGATGCTGTGCAGAGGCTCTTTTATCAGTTTATTAATCAATGCAGTGCTGTTTTATCCAGTCATATATCATAACCTTCAGCTCATTCAGGAGATGGGTGCTATAACTTTTAGTTTTTGTAACTTTGATACTTTTCAAAATATTTACCTTGATTTCCAAAGATTTCCACGTAGAAATGCTTCGAAAACTCTTTAGGCTCAAAAATAATCGTGCTCATTAGCATATCATTCTATATTTGTCTTCCTTTGCTACTTTCAGCTACCAGTTTTTGCAACTTTTGGGGTTTTAGCTATCTTATGCAACTTTAGCTATTCTTTTGCATCCTTTGCTACTTTTGGTTTTGAGTTAGCCTTTGGCCACTTTTAGCATTTTTAAACTAGTTTTACCATTTAGCTAACATTTAGCTAGTGTTTTTCAACTTTTATTTTGCTGATTTTTAAGCTATAATTTTTCTGCCTTTATGCTTTATGTTCTGCCTTTTTAGCCTTATCATTTCAGTTTCATCTTCAGCAAGTTGGTGCTCAGTATTCACACTGAATTTTTGTAGAAAATTTGATTTTTTTTTTTGCGTTAAACTAATTTTTGTAAAAATGTATTACATGAATTGACAATCAACCACTATTGTATGCAAGTAAAAAAACTCACCACATAATTAAAATTTATAAGCAAAACGTATCTTTGGTTTTAGTGTACATAAACACGTTCAACAAAAAAGTCAAGAAACTGTAGAGAACGTTTTGCTCAGGGTGAAATACAATGTGTGGGATGTTGTAAGCGGTAATTATTGTTTCTCGCCTGCAGCATGTACAAGTTAGTGTGTGTCCAGCTTGAATACAAAAATAAAATGAATAAAAAATATTTTTTTCTTCTTACAAAAGTCTAAACAAAATACCAATCACTACCAATCACTTCACACTAGATTTGATCACATCTGCAAAACAAAAAGCCTTAGAATAGAATAGAATATATATTTATTGGCATATTTGCACCAAGGTACAAAACATTGCAATTGGCGCGTGCACCATCCTAAGAGGGACGTACGCACGGAAATCCGCAGCAATAATTAAATCGCGCCACCAGACAATCAGATATGGAAAAAAAGGAACATACAATTGGATAATCATTGGTATTCAAAAAAGAATCTATCACATTTTGTCTTAGGACATTCTATGATAAAGTCAAAAAACTCTACCAGCTCAGCACGGATAAAGACAAAGACATGTTGCATTTTGGTGGCAAAGCAGGGAGATAGTCTGTGAGTAATCATTTCAGATAAGCACAGTCTGCAGATGGCCTCAGCTTGGCTCTATCTGAATGCACACAGAGACCTCTGGGGGGGGGGACAGTTTTTCAACAGCTTCAGACTCCAGGAGAAGTTTTGCAGTCAGCCTTTTTCAAGGTTGCTTGAGTCCCGATTAGATTAGTTGCTTTATTTATTTTCAGGGCAGGCTACAGTGTACTTTGACTGCAGCCTTGAAGTCCAGGTGCCGTCTGGGTCCAAATCGCCGAATCATGTGAGGTTCCGAGCTACAAATCCCCGTCTGGCCCCTGATGTAGCCCGGGCTGTAAACGAGTCCCAAAACGCACTGCAGGTCCGCGGTTGTCCACCACTGTTCCCATCGTGCGGTTCAGCTCGAACAACAGCTGGTTCATTGAGGTCATAGCCCGGATCAAAGAATCTTGTTGAGCAGGAAGTTTCGCCAGCGCGTTGATCGCCGCGGTAGTCCTCCTCAGCTTCCAGTAGCAGAACCCTCCGCCTAAGCCAAAAAGCAGAGCAGCTGCTATCAAAATTCCAATTATCCACAGATCTTCCACGTCTTCGACAGAAAGAATGGTCAGACACATTAACTTCCACTCTCCCCACGAGTCCATAATGTAGCCAACCGCATGCGTGTCGAGGGGGCACGCCGGTTCTCCTGGTCCGGAGCGTTTCGTGGAAAAAAAATTTATCGATAGAGGATACAGCCCATGCAATTAAATCCATTTCCAAATTGCTTGGAGTGAGCACTGAAGAGTTGCAGACGAGACAAAAATGCAAAAGCAGGGAGGAGAAAAACTTTAGGGCAGGAGAGGAGCAGAAAGAGAAGCGACCTGCTTCGCCAAGAGCCGGATTCCCTCAACTCACAATCTTACAGTTTAAATGTAAAACAACCTTTTTAAAAACACTAATTACTTTAATCTCAAACATTAATTAGACTTTAGACAAAGTGTTGCTACTAATCTTGTACTATAAAGAATAGTTTGCTTTGTTTTTATTATTTTAAATTATTGTGGCTTTTGATTTTACGTGAACGAAAATGTACTTTTTTAAAGAGCAACTCCACACCCTGTGGATCGGTAACTCCTCCTTCCAAAATCTCCCTGAAAATGGGCGTGTCGAGAGACAAGGAGGGGTGGAGGTAGAGTTGTGCTTTTGTTCACGCCTCCACCTGCAACAACCTAAAACAAATTAAACCTCTAGCCAACAACATACACCAAGCAACAACAAAGAATAAACATGTAGATGTATTTATCTATTCCACCCATTCCATCCAAAACCAAAGGCCTAAAAAAATGAAAATGAAAAGAAAAATAAAACCGCTTGTCAGGAGTGAAATGCAGCACTTCCATATAAGGTATGCACTTCTCATCTCTGCAGGGGATTGGCTCTGCTTGAACCACCTTTGTGACATCAGAGTGTACAAGACACATCAGAGTGAACAGTCCTGACCAATATGAAAATTAAGGTGCAATAACCTCTGTTCAACCCAAAGGACTACCGTAAACACGTTTTTAGGCCAAAATATTGCCAATTAGCCGATTTATAATAATAATAATAATAATAATAATTTTATTTAAAAGCGCCTTTCAGGACACCCAAAGGATTTACACAGATACGCACAATTATATGAAACTAAACACAGCCATAGTGCTAGATAACATTTTGAACACATTCTAGGGAGTTTATCAGCAAAAAAAAGTTAATTTTGGGTTTAGTTCCTCTTTAAGTAAAACATTTAAAAAATGTGCTACTCTTTTGTTTTTCCTGACAGCAAATTAAACTACAGTATAAATAAGGCAAATTGTTCCATCCTTAGATGTTTGGGGAAGGATTTATTTAGTTGTTTCTGAAGTATACTGCAGTTAAGATCATTTTTAGAGAAAATTTAAGAAAAATAAAGTCTGGCATTTCTTGAAACATTGTTTTCATTAGACTAAGATACAGTAATATGTTGACAATTAACAAAGTCATAGCCATTTTGATTAAAATTATAAAACATGCAGCGTTGCAATATCTTGTGTGATCTGTTAGCCCTTGGAGTATACGTTAAAAACTGTTCAGTGATTTTTCTATCCACATGCACTGACACAGGCACACACATTTCTCTACCTTTGCTTTTTGCAGCAGGTGATGAAAATTAATCTGTGTATTTTGTCACCCTAACATTAGTATTATCATGTATCAAGTTGCAGTTCAAACCTAATAAAATACAATCTGAGGTTTGACGTAAGTGAAAAGGTTTGAATGCATTTGAGCATGCATCAGGGTATTTGGTCTATATGTGTCTGTGCTGTGATGTGCGATCTGCGCCTGATCATAAATCAGAGGCCCTCAGGCCTTGGAGGGGGGTTGCCCAGCTCATATGGCTCCTTGTGTAATTACAAAGCTGACATTTAAACAGCAGCAACCATATTTCACTCTGGGCCGGACCAAGAGTGGTCCACTGATGTGGAGTAAAAAGTTTTCAACCAAAATAAATAAATAAACAGACAGGGGAAAAAAAGAAGAAGAAATCAATTAGAGATAGAATGCATTCTAATATCATGTTAATGGACCCACATATTAATTATTCAGCAGCGACCATTTTGTCTGCTTATTAAAGTGGCAGCTAAGAGGAGAAATGTGCAGCATTACTCTGCCCTGGCAGCATCATTACCACTTAGTATCACTACTCACAAGGCTGGAAACAAAGTACGGACCTCTGTGTTTGTGTTGTACGGCTGACTTGTGTGTTTTGTCTTTTACATAATGTTTGTGTTTATTACGTATACACTTTTTAATAGATATGTTATTTACCACTTGTATGCTGCCAATATCATTTTAGCTAGACTAAATGCTTCATGTTGCATCATGTCTCAAGCACCAACTTAATGTTTCTCTTTCCTTTTATAAATCTTTATTTATTAGCGTGAACGCTGATTCAGCATTCACGCCGCTGCTTTCCTGTTTGTGGTTTCTTCTGTATGTTTTTGTAGTCAAACTCCGCATACTTGGTTCTATTTGACCAATTCCTACATTTTAATGCGCAGCTTGATTGGTAATGCTGTGCTACGGATTTAGTATTTGTAATTTTTACACTTTATAAATTACACAAAATAAGAAAATTTGACTTTTTTTCTTGTTCTAGAGTTTAAAATATAGATTACCTTGTTCTTTATGACTATATAAAATAGGTATGTAGGCTCAATCATCCAGGTAGATGACAACAAAAAAGGCTAAATCATGAAACTGGTCCAGATGACATGATTTAACCTTTTTTGTTGACTAAATAAAATAGAAATAATAAAAATAATTTGAATCCCAAACTTTGTTTTTGTGAGAAGGCGAGCCTGTGATCAGCAGGTTACCGGTCCAATCCCCCGGACTGACATCATCAAAATGTGGGTGGTGAAGGTGAAGCACCCACACCTGTCTCCACCCTCATTTGCACCACTCTGGGCCCTTGAATAAGGACTTAACCCCCACCATCTACAGCTCTCTGCTCCACACAGAGGGCTGTGGTAGCTCGGTGTCTGTGGTTGCATCAGGAAGGATATCCGGCGTAAAAACAATCGCCAAGTCTTCGTGCAAATTAGTTTGCTGTGACCTCTGAAGAAAGGAGCAGCCGAAAGAAGAAGAAAAAGATGTGGTTTGGCTAAATTTTGTTTTTTAATGTAGTTTTGCTAATATTTTTTAATAATTCATTTATTTAATTAATTAGCTTTTAGTCACAGTTGCACTAATTTTTGCTACATTTTGATCGTTTTAGCTACATTTTGATCATTTTAGCTACACTTTGTTCATTTTAGCTTTTATCTGCAGTATTGATAGTTTAACTTTTTGCTACAGTTTAGCAGATTTTTGCTTTTAACTACCATTTTTTTTAAAGTCAAGCCATCAAGTCAACCATTCTATGGTTTTGCTAAATTTGGGGGTTTTGGGTAAGGGTGTAAGCTTTTAGCTGGAGTTTCACAAACTTTAGTTACTGTTTGCTATTTTCAGCTACAGTTTTGTTAACTTTAGCTCTTCTTTGCTATTTTATGCTTTTATTTATGGGTTTATTGACTTTACCTCGTACAGACATTTTTGCTAATTTTAAATTTTTGATGAGTTTTGCCGACTTGTTTTGCTTCTGGCTACTTTTTATGATTCTGTTCTGCTTGTGTTAACTTGGGGCCTTCTCCGCTCCTGCTTCCTGGAATATCTTGCAAAAAGATCGGAAGCTCTCGACCTGGACCTCTAAGTGGCTTCAAACATCTGTTAAGTTCCTGGCAAAAACCAATGCAGACATGTTCCTTGTTTTTAGTTATTAATAATAATAATAATAATAATGAATTCAATTTATAACACACTTTTCATTAATAAGTTTTCTACACCGCCTTATATTCTAGCTGTTTATTGTTTGTTTAGTTGTTTTTTTCCTCACTACTTTACCTTTTGACTGTCCTTTTCGTTATTTTGTTTTGATTTGTTTAAAAAAAATTAAACCTGCTGTATGCCTCTTTTGTGACTATTCTTGTCGTTGTTATTCACTGTGGTCATCACTCTTTGTTAAAACCAGGTCTCTCTTGTAAATGAGTCTGCGAGGCTCAATGGGATTAACCTGTCTAAATAAAGGTTGAATGAAAAAAAAAAACTTGAATAAATCATTCAGTACTCAGCATTCACACAGTGTTTTTATTTTAATTTTAGAAAATTAAAATTCTCCAGATACACCAAGACTCCTTTATGTATTTTTTAGTGAGATCGTGATCTTAGCTTCGCTGCTGCTGCTTTGATTTTTTTCCACAAATTAATTCTGTTCTCTTTTCACTCATTTTGTGCATACATAAGAGAATTGTGTTTTTTGAAGGAATGGATGGGATATTTTAATCTGGAAAATGTTTGTAAATAAAAGTAAATATTTTTGAAAAGTATAACATTTATAAGAACCAGTGTTGGGCACCAGAATACTAGGGAGCGCTAAAGCGCTAATCCGCTGATAGCGGACCTAAACAATTTGTTAGCGCTATAGCGGATTGACTAACTTTTATAATTCATAAGTGGATTTGCGATATTTTTATTTAAAATGCAGTACCGCTAACTAATTATCTATCAGTAAAAACGAAAATACTTATTTACGGGCTCTTAAATCAACCAGACGACTGCTCACGGACCATATCCTGTCAGCGCCGGATGTGGTCCGTGAAAAAAAGTGGTCCCCGCCCTAAGGGGGGCTAGAGAGAGCGTTCTCTCTATAGCAGTTAGCAGCCAGTGTGTTACTCTGCAGCCTCATTGCTTGTTTTCGAAGAGTCAGACGAAGAGTTTTTAACATGGAGGGTGAATTTATGGATGATTCTCAGCGGCCTACGCGACGCGTCAGCGCCTCATTTGCCCTGTTCAAAATGGCGACCGGCCACAGAAGCGAAGGACTTTACAAGAAAACATGGTAAAAACAATTGTTTCTTTGCTGAGAAAAAATATATTTCTTAGCTGACTTTATAGCACAAGGTTTTTCTGAGCTTAACCGTTTCACGAAATGGTCAAATCTGCTGGATTTAAAAAAGTAGTTCGCCATTTGCCCTGTTCAAAATGGCGACCGGCCACAGAAGCGAAGGACTTTACAAGAAAACATGGTAAAAACAATTGTTTCTTTGCTGAGAAACAATATATTTCTTAGCTGACTTTATAGCACAAGGTTTTTCTGAGCTTAACCGTTTCACGAAATGGTCAAATCTGCTGGATTAAAAAAAGTAGTTCGCCATTTGTACGTTAGCGAGTTAGCATTAGCTTCCGCTAGCTTTGCTAAGACATAAGCGCTTTTGAAATTGCGGACCTAAATAAATTAGTAAGCGCTTTAGAAATAGCGGAACTAATTTTTGGATTAGCGTTGCCCAGCACTGACAAGAACCATTAGTCCTGGCGCTCATCATCTGAATGGGCTGAACTTTCTGATATAAGAATGGCTAAAAACACAAAGTGCAGCACCTGCAGAAGAAGGTCAATTTAAAAAAAAAATTGCACAGAAAAATAGCCAGGAAGTCAGTTTGTAATTGTTGAGTCAACATTCACAGAAATCTAATGCAAAACTAAATCAGTCTCAAAACGATGCGTGTTTGTGTCTTTTTCATTCAGGGGTTTCTCAGTCTTCTTTAAAACAGTCTGTGGTGGACCAGGACTGGGGGCGTTGCTGAGAGGCACGTTGTTTCGTAATGCGTCCATGCATGAAATACATTACACGATGTGATCTGACTGGTATCGATCCAGAAGCTGTGTGTGAAATATGTTTGACTCCTGAGTGAAAATTTTCAGGTGGGGGCAGGAAGCGGTGGTGGATGAGTGTGAAGGCCGCTGTTGGCAGGAAACACTCGTGACGTTGAAGTCGTGAGACGTGGAGTAAAATTTTAAATTCCTCTTTGTCCTGCCATCAACCTGCGCCTGCTGACTGCTCGGAGGAGCTGCTGCGTGACGGGATTCCTAATGACACTGCAGCAGCCATCGCCACAAATTGCTTTGACTTGATTTATTTCTCCTTTTACAGCCACCCCTCGTCCCCTTCACCTCCCTCCCACTGTTCCTCCTCCTTCCTGCCCCCTCAACATTGCAATGCTACCATTCAGTTCCTCTCTCTGTCTTCCCCTCTTTCTGTTTGCATAAATACAGTTTGCGCCGTGCCAGTGGCAGGGAACATCTGTCTCGAGGTGCCCCTGCCACACAGTGTTAGAGTCAGGCAGGGTCTCCCAGTCCACTGCCTGGTCTGGAGAGGACCCTGTGGGCAGAGCTGGCCAGGACTTGCTGGGCTGTGAGGGGCGTCCAGCCGGAAACGTGTCCCCGAGTCTGTCCTGCTTTGCCTCTTGCCATTTGTGTGTTTGCACGCAAGCCTTTGTGGACGTCGACAAGGATTTTGTAGGTCAGATGCCCCTCCATGCCCTCTCTCTCTCTCCTCTGCCCTGTCTGGTCTCAGTTTAACGCTCATGTCTTTCTGTTTACTTTTTGCACAGCCCTACCTGTGTCTTGCAGCTGGGGAGCATCCCTGTGCTCAGTTGGACCAGTTTTAATCTTCTTACGTTTAGGACTGTTTAAATTGTTTCAGTTCAGTTAAGGTGCTATTTACCTAACCAGAAGGGAACGCTATCAGGGGCAGCAGGCTGCCACTCACACAGCAGATAGCTCCTTCATGCAGCGGCGGCTCTGATAAAGCAGGGTGGAGTACTGTTTATTCAAACAGGGAGGGGATATGGGGGGTGCACAGAGCCCAGAATGAGCTGTACAACTGAAGCTCTATGAATCTTATACTGATTCTTCTTTGTTTCTGTCTAGTTAAAGCTTAAAGGTATTGTGACATGATGTTGGAACTATGCATAAAGTGGCACAACATTTATATGTTGTATCATTCAACTATGTTCGTTTTTACAAGAAAAATGATAAATCAATGAAAATTTGTTTCAAAGTGATTTTAAACTTGGCGCCGTGTTTCGTCACGGGAAATCCGGGTACTTCCGCATGCAACGTCCTGTGAGGTATAGGGACATGAAGCTCAGTCTGCGGCTGCGCCATGAATGCAGTTTCATTGTCTTCAAGATCGCCTTTTTTTTTTGTGTAAAACTTGAAAAATGCCGTTACGTTGTGTCGCATTTGGGTGTTCTAATATCGCCAGTGAACAAGTGAGCCTTTTCACTTTCCCAAAAGATGAAAAACTTCGTCAAGAATGGACAAAACAAGTCGGAGTCCCCCTCGCTCCCTGAACGGTAAGGCTCAAACAAATATCAAAGTCAAAAGTCAAAGTCAACTTTATTGTCAGAACTGCAATATGTACAGGACATACACAGGACCGAAATTGCGTTTCTCTCAGTCCCTCGGTGCAACAGTAACCATCTAAACACTAAACACTAAAACATTTAATAAACATAAGCATAAAATAGTAAAAAAGTGTAACACTGTCCTGAGTTTTTTCATAATAGTATAAAAGTATGAAAATTTACACCAACACTGAAACACCAAACACCCCTAAAACACCAAACACCCAATGAACATAAGCATAAAATGAAATAATAAAAGTGTAATACTGTCCTGAGTTTTTGCATAGTAGTATAAAAAGTATAAAACGTATATCTATAAAATAAACTGAAGTTTCTAGCGTTGACATTTGCAAAGAGTGGCACAGCAGCATATAAGTTAATGTACACAGTATATGTATGAGGTAGTTGATGTTGGTATAGAGGCAAAGTGGCATATGCAGTGAGGCACATAAGGCACATTTGGCATCCTTAGATAAGGCTAGTCAGAGAATACTGTATATGTATCTGCAGTAGTGTAGATAAAAGTAGTGTAAATGTAAACAGTAGTAATAAATGTAAAGCAGTAGTAATAAATGTAAACAGTATTAATAAATGTAAACAGTGAATGTAAACAGTAGTATGACTATAGGCAGTAATGTAATACAAACATTAGTGCAAATATGAGAAGTAGTGCAAACTGAATGAACACATGACCGAGAGTTTAGTGAATAACCCGTTTGATGACACAGAGTCCAGTGTTAAAAACTTTGTGTTGAGTGGTAATGTGTGAGAAAGTTTTTTGTGTTAAGGCAGTTCAAATGGGAGGGGAGGCAGAGCAGGCAGAGTGTTTAGCATTCTGACTGCCTGATGAACAGAGCTGTCTCTCAGTCTGCTGGTACGAGCCTGGAGACTCCTCAGTCTCCTCCCTGATGGCAGCAGTCTAAAGCGGCTGTGTAGTGGGTGTGTGGGATCACCTGCCATGCAGTGGGCTTTCCGAGTGAGGCGTTTGCTGTGTAAGTCCTGCAGTGAGGGCAAGGAGGTGCCGACGATCTTCTCAGCTGCTTTCACGATGCGCTGGAGGCTCTTGCGGCAGGATGCAGTGCATGCACCAAACCACACAGTGATGCAGCTGGTCAGGACACTTTCTATGGCACCTCTGTAGAAGGTGCACATGATGGAGGTTGAAGCTCCAGCCCTTTTCAGCTTGCGGAGAAAGTAGAGGCGCTGGTGAGCCTTCTTCGCCAGTGCTGCAGTGTTCCTGCTCCAGGACAGGTCCTTTGAGACGTGCACTCCCAGGAACTTGGTGCTGTCCACTCTCTCCACTGCGGTGCTGTTGATGGTCAGAGGGGCATGTTGTGCATCCCTCTTCCTGAAGTCCACGACAATCTCCTTTGTCTTCTCCACGTTGAGAGTGAGATTGTTGTGTCCGCACCACAAGGCCAAGCGGCTCACCTCGTTCCTGTAGTCCGTCTCATCGTTGTTGCTGATGAGACCTACCACTGTTGTGTCGTCCGCAAACTTGATGAAGTGGTTGGAGCTGTACGATGGTGTGCAGTCGTGTGTTAGCAGGGTGAATAGAAGGGGGCTCAGCACACATCCTTGTGGGGCCCCTGTGTTCAATGTGATGGTGCTAGATGTGTTACTCCCGATCCGTACTGTCTGTGGTCTCCCGGTCAGGAAGTCTAGCAGCCAGTTACACATTGAGGTGTTCAGCCCCAGACTGTCCAATGGCTGCAGACCTACATTAGAACCAGCTGTTTCTGGTTCAACACTCAAACTAACTTTGGCTTCCCAAACTGAAGACAAATCGCTTAATATTCACTTAAATTGCTTAATTCTTCGCTTTCTATATTCTCTGCCATTGTTATTTACAATGTGCGTTCTTTACATTGCGTCATAAAAATGCGTCGGCGTTTGACCCCTCCTTTCTCCACCCGAAAACTGCGACGCACTGCGTAGTTACGTCATTAAAACTATTTTATTAAAAAATACTTTTATATATTAATTATTCGAAGCATCTGTGTACAAAAAAATCAAAGTAGCTCCTCTTTCTAAAGATGTCTACCGTATTTTCAGGCGTATAGGTCACACCTTTTATGGTTTTTTCAAGGCCTGCGACCCATACACCATCCATCCATCCATCCATCCATCTTCCGCTTATCCGGGGTCGGGTCGCGGGGGTAGCAGCCTAAGTAGGGAGGCCCAGACTTCCCTCTCCCCAGCCACTTGGAGCAGCTCCTCCGGGGGAATCCCAAGGCGTTCCCAGGCCAGCCGAGAAACATAGTCCCTCCAGCGCGTCCTGGGTCTTCCTCTGGGTCTCCTCCCGGTGGGACGTGCCCGGAACACCTCACCAGGGAGGCGTCCAGGAGGCATCCTAACCAGATGCCCGAGCCACCTCAACTGGCTCCTCTCGATGTGGAGAAGCAGCGGCTCTACTCCGAGTCCCTCCCGGATGACTGAGCTTCTCACCCTATCTCTAAGGGAGAGTCCAGCCACCCTGCGGAGAAAACTCATTTCAGCCGCTTGTATCCGAGATCTTGTTCTTTCGGTCATAACCCAAAGCTCATGACCATAGATGAGGGTGGGAACGTAGATCGATCGGTAAATTGAGAGCTTTGCCTTTTGACTCAGCTCTCTCTTCACCACGACAGACCGGTACAGCGCCCGCTTCACTGCGGACGCTGCACCTATCCGCCTATCGATCTCACGCTCCAGTTTTCCCTCATTCGTGAACAAGATCCCGAGATACTTAAACTCCTCCACTTGGGGCAGGACCTCCTCCCCGACCCGGAGAGGGCATGCT